>OZ024826.1:26526188-26711188 GCA_964016985.1 Anodontia alba
GGCTTACTGTCTGAGCAATGACTCTTACCATATGTTATACTTTTACCGTATGTATTCGAACCGTCAGGCCTGAGAAAACAGTGTAGACCAAGATGAGACATCGCTTATTTGCGGCATCTCATCAGGGTCTACACAGTTTGCCACTCATCCACCTACTTTTAGACAAATTTTGGGAAGTACATCGTACTTGTTCAAATTTAGAACAAGTATTGGTAAACAGTTGAGGTGTCCAAATCCTTAGGATAAATACGGTAATGTACGATTAACAGCCACAGAAATCAAATAATCGATTATTAGCAAATCAGTAACGATAATCATTTTTGTGGAATTTATTGATCGATTAATCGATTATCCATTAAATATGTCAGCCTTAGAAACATCGCAGTGAAACACATATAATCAAAAACACTGATGAAAAAAAGCAAAGGGCTCAATGGTGATCTGAAGCCAGACCACAAGAAAACCACAAACAGGACCACAATGAGCCCGATCCGGACCGACATACCTGACCGACATACCTGAGTAAACAGTGTAGACCAAGATGAGAGGGTGCAGTAAGCAGCGTCTCATCAGGGTCTACACTGTTTGCCTCTCATTCACCTACTTTGAGACAAATTTTGGGTAGTAAATCGTACTTGTTCAAATTTTTGAACCACACTGGTAAACAGTTGAGGTGTCCGAATCCTTAGGATAAATACGGTAATGTAATAGACACATAAATCAAACGATCGATTATTAGCAAATCAGTAACGATAATCATTTTTGTGGAATTTATCGATCGATTAATCGATTATCCGATTAAATATGTCAGCCTTAGAAACATCGCAGTGAAACACATATAGTCAAAAACACAGATGAAAAAAAAGGGGCTCAATCGCGATCTGAAGCCAGACCACAAGAAAACCACAAACAGGACCACAATGAGCCCGACCACAGGCATTGATAATCAGGCGCCAACCATCTGAAACAGACAGATGACAGAGCCATCATTTACTCTGAGGACCGACATACTGTCGTGCAGTTAAAGACGATAGCAAAGTTATCTACCATAATTGGGTCAACAGCCATGCATGCTGTTTGCCGCAGAATATCCATGTTGTAACCTAGCTTCATGTAACGAGTGACAATTGTTTTAAACTGTACCGAAAAATCAGTTTTGTCAACAATCTTTCTGAATTCACAGACTAAGTCGCCATAACATTCAAGTTCGGACAGACCTTGTAAAAGTGTTTTCAATATAATATCAACAGGGAAATACCACACTCGGAGCTGCTGCTTGGATTACTTCTAAGGTGCATTATTGTTTATCAGTTACTTCTTGTTCTTGAAACAAGTCGGGGGATTTCTTATTTTTGAAACAAGTCAAAAGATGCCTCGAAGCAAATAACTGAGCGTGTCATACATCTGAGGACCAGACACAGAGCAGCTGCTTTAACTGCAGTTGCAAGGTACATTATCAAGTACTTCTTGTTCTTGAAACAAGTCGGAGAATGTTTTGCTGTTCTTGAAACAAGCCAAAATAAGATAAAATAGTCCTTATCGCATATGTGGTGGGCACCAAAGACCTAGATGAGACTCTCTACATCCTCACCCAGTCAGCATTCTACGTAAATCTATATCGGGCCGTCATCGGCCCGTCAGGGTAGCTGACGGGCCGATGACGGCCCGATGTAGATTTACGTAGACTGCTAGCTGGGCAGTTGCAATTACTAGAATTGAAAAATTGTTGCATAACATCTGCATATCTGCAGTGGCTATTTCACTCAGGTGAGCGAGCCGTGGCCCGTGGGCCTCTTGTGTTAGAGATGTCAGGAAGAGAAGAAGTAAAACCAGCTAGACTGAAGAATAAAGTGGTCCCAGATAATTCTGCATATTTTGCGCATTACAGGCTTGTTCTTACGCTGCGACATATGTTGTCTGTACTAGCCAAACTGGTTTTTGTGAACCCTCTAAAACCAAAAGGTACTCGCTCACGGAAACTGAGTGAACTTTACTCATGTTTTCTCCAGAAAATACCATATTAAACTAAAGTATTCGGACATCTTATCGGCTTGCCATACGTGTCCTAAAATGTCGACAAAACCATTATACTACCCGTTGAAGTGTCTAAAATCTGCTAGATGAGTGACAAAACAGTGTAGACAATGATCAGACACTGTGATGTGATCTGGTTCTAAATTGTTTATTCCGATCAGACACTGTGATGTGATCTGGTTCTAAATTGTTTATTCCGATCAGACACTGTGATGTGATCTGGTTCTAAATTGTTTATTCCGGTCTGTCTATCCAAATGCTAAGGGGCAATACGGTAGTGTTTGACAGTTAATGTGAACTGTATCTTTTGGGGACACTTCTTATGAAATATCAAGCCTTGTGTCTGGACGAATATGAACTGTGCTTCAGCGTTGCGTCACTCGATAATATATTTACTTAGCCCGCAAGGCATTAAACAACGGCTGTACTTTACCTTGAGGTACCGAACTTGTGAGAGATGTGTGACTCGGCCATCTTTGTTTGACTTTCACACCCACATACTGATACAGTCTGTATACAATCCCTGCGGCAATGATACTGTAGATAATGGTACATGGGAACAGATAGGGGGATGCTGACCGCGCCAGTGTCACGTCCTCGTAACAGCTTTTTGCTTCACCAGGCATGAAGGCTGTGAAAAGAAAATAAATGGGACTACTCCGGTGTCAAATGCAACGGCTGATCGAGTCGGGCACCAAACCTAGCTGATCAGAAACTGGCAAATTTAGACAAGAAAGCTAACGATCAACTATAATATCGAACTGGATACATCCCAGAAGGCACATAACATTGAAACAACGTCGATTCAACGTTGATTCAACGTCTTGACGTGAACGTTGAATCGACGTTTCAACGTTGTTTGCCTGCTGGGATGTTCCTCGATGCCCAGCTGGCACGCAAAATTGAGATAGTGTCACATCAACATCGATGAAACGTCATGTTGTATAAAGGTCATGTGTCCGCTGGGTGGAATGTATTTAGCGAGGTTTTAAGCAATATGAACCAATCAAAGGTAAAAGCAGAACTTTCCTTTACTTAAATGTGCATGATGGTGAAGATATTTCCTTAACATATGTTACCATGTCTGTAAAATTTGTAAAAAATACCCATCTTTAGGAACAGTTTTGAAATAGCCCTGCAGGCACATGATGCAACGTGATAACGTTAATGCAACGTCGTATCAACGTCGGTGCAACGTCATGTCGTTGCACCGACGTTGATTCGAAGTTGCCCTGGCGACGTGTGCCCACTAGGAGTGACCAAACAGACTGTGTTAGGACATTCACTTATAGCTAAATAAGCACATTACTGTTCACGAGAGATTTTCATTGCAATATGTGTCTGATCCAGAACTGGCAATGTAACTGTACTTTTAAGCAGCTCTAGCTACCTGAAGAGAGTTCTGTTGAAATTTAACCCTTGTCATGCTGAATAAATTAAGATGCCACGCCCACAACTAATTTCCAGCCAATCAGATTACTTAATCCGGGGTTTTGATAGCAATTCACATATCTAATGACAAACAGTGCAGATCCAGATCAGTTGGCTTCTTCAGAAGCCAGCTGATCTGGATCTACACTGTTTGCTAAGACAGGGCATGTCGTGTTCAACAAGAGAAGGGTTAAATGATATGAGAGAGCTAGAACGAATACATTTGTTCATTATGTAATGCTCTATCGTTTTCTTATCAGCAAATGCTAACTTTAAACTGCACACTTATCTTTTTACTGAATGGATCCTTGTTGCGAATGTCTAGGGCTAAAACGAATGCGTATCAGTAATATCTGAAAAAGTTATCAAAGTGCAAAACGTTTCTTTTAAATTTCTTTTTTCCCTAAAAGATAATAAAGACAAGAAACAGAGACAGCGTAACAAGAAACAGACAGACGTCTTGAGTGCTAACCATTCCATCATAATAAAACAATAAAAGTTAAATAGATTACTCAAAAAAAGGAAAAAAGAACTTACTGATGTTTTTCAATATGAAGTCTTGTTGTCGGTAATCCTCGGCCGTTTCCGTGATCACTGTTACAAGAAGGACACACAAGTTGGTCGCCATTATATGCATCATTCCAAAGCGAACACACGCCTTCTGCTTGTCGATGACAAGCTGGAAAATAAAAAAAATTATCTTACTGAACTGACGAAAAGGGCAACAAGTCCCTGTTTTTTTTTTTAATTTTATTTAAAATGAACCTTTAAAGTAACGCTAGGTTTGTTAGAGTATTCACGCGCTTGATAAAAAAACAAACAAAAAAACAAACAAAAAAAAAAAAAAAAAAACAACAAAAAACTGACCACCAGCATATGTTAACTGTGTATGCCCAGGTCAAACCCTACTTCTAAAACAAACAAATATACTATTTTAAATTTTTGTCTGTTAATATTTAAAGTCATCTTAAAGTAAAGTGGCAAAATACGAGAAGCAGGCACGCGTGTGAGCAACCGATTTCTGGTGTATGCTGAAATGAGACTGTGTTTATCATACTTACATATATTTTCGGTCAGAATGTCTGAGCAAACAAGGTAGACACAGATCGGACGCCACAGAATGCGAAAACGAGCAGTCTTTCAATTAAGAGTAAACCACTTCCCTGAAGGGACTTATCGTGAAGTAAAGCAAACAGAAAGTCACGAGTCGTCTCCCTTGGCGGAAATGGCGAAAACTCTTCAATGTGCATCAAATCCCCTTAACACTTGCCATGCTGAATAAATTGCCACACACACGTCTCATTTTCAGCCAATCAGGTTACTTGATCCAGGTTGTTGATACAAATTATCATACTTAATACAAACTATCATACTAAACGGCAAACAGCGCAGATCCAGATCAGTTGGCTTCTTCAGATCTGGATCTACACTGTTTGCAAAGGTAAAGCATATCCGGGTTCAGCAGGACTAGGGTTAAATCAAAATTACATGCGCGATTAGTGTAGGCAAAGTTCGGTCCACTAAAATCCGTCGTTCTTTCCTTGTTCAACCTCGAGCGTACAATATTAAATGTTCCAAAATCGCAGCAAAGTAAGTCCTTATTTCAAAACGAACTAGAAATGTATCAGTATGACACAGATGCCCCCGCCCAGGGCCATCCTCAGCCACACGCAGGTATTTTGCAAAAAAAAAAAATGAAGTTGAAAAAAGGGCCATAACTCTCATAATAATTGGCAGATTTTACCCTAAATCGAACTTGACCATATTTTATGATTATATACCTTGGTATAAAATATGAATCCAATGCACAAATCAATCTTTTTTAAAAAAAATAACGGAAGGAAAACATCTTTTGAAGATGAAAAAGGGCATTAACTCCCATACTAATGGGTTGATTTTACCCTAATTGGAACTTGACCTCTATTTCATGATTATATACCTGTGTGTTAAATATGAATTCAATACACTAATGTTTTCAAAAGATATCAAACTAAAACTATTTTTCGACGTTGAAAAAGGGCTGTAACTCCAAATATAATTGGTGGATTTTACCCTAAATCAAACTTGACCTATATTTTATAATTATATGCTTGTGTATAAAATATGAATCCAATTCACTAATCTTTTCAAAAGTTATGGAACGGAAACCATTTTTCAAAGTTGAAAAAGGGCCATAACTCCAAAAATAATTGGTGGATTTTACCCTAAATCCAACTTGACATACATTTTATGATTATATACCCGTATATGAAATTTTGAATCCAATACACTAATCTTTTCAAAAGATATCGAACGGAAACCATTTTTCAACTAGTTTTCAATATTGACAAAGGGCCGTAACTCCAAAAATAATTGGTGGATTTTACCCTAAATCAAACTTGACCTATATTTTGTAATTATATGATTGTGTATAAAATATGAATCCTATTCACTAATCTTTTCAAATGTTATAGAACGGAAACCATTTTTCAAAGTTGAAAAAGGGCCATAACTCCAAAAATAATTGGTGGATTTTACCCTAAATCGTACTTGACCTACATTTTATGATTATATACCTGTGTATAAAATATGAACCAATACACTAATCTTTTCAAAAGATATCGAACAGAAACCATTTTTCAAATATTTTTCAACTATTTTTCAACATTGATAAAGGGCCGTAACTAAAAAAATAATTGGTGTATTTTACCCTAAATCAAACTTGACCTATATTTTATAATTAAATGCTTGTGTATAAAATATGAATCCAGTACACTAATCTTTCAAAAGTTATGGAACGGAAACCATTTTTCAAAGTTGAAAAAGGGCCATAACTCCCAAAATAATAGATGGATTTTACTCTAAATCGAACTTGACCTACACTTTATGATTATATACCTGTGTACAAAATTTCAATCCAATACACCAATCCTTCAAAAGATATCGCACGGAAACCATTTTTCAAAGTTGAAATTTTTCAAAGTTTAAAAGGGCCATAACTCCCAAAATAATTGGTGGAGTTTACCCTAAATCGAACTTGACCTACATTTTTATGATTATATACCTGCGTATAAAATTTCAATCCAATACACCAATCCTTTCAAAAGATATCGCACGGAAAACAAAAGCGTTACGTACGGGACGGACGTACGTACGGACAGCGGTGATACTATATGCCTCCCCCATTGAAAATGGCGGGGGCATAAAAACCCAAGGAATTCTTCTAGGGATGTAACTTATTTTTCAAAGGGAAGTAATTAAATTGAAAATTTGTCACTTCCATTTATTCATTAATGTCTGGCGAGGAGAGACGATAAATATAGGTCTCAATATTTTTTATGCTGGAATTTTAAACCTTTTACCGTGTCTTGTTTTCACTTCCTTATTCTACCGAGGGGAAAAGTACTCGCCATCTAATTCGGTTAAGAAATTGCTATTCATTACTATCCTTTATTTTAGCTGTGTTTTCTTTAACACCTGGTCTAATCATTTATTCTACAGATGAAACAATCACTCTAGGAAGTCTGATTTAAATCTGAAATTCGAACTATGTACATTTCTTTTAGAATTTGACAAACTCCAGGCGTACATTTGAGTGAATGGACCAAGCCCCAATAAAAAAATTTCTGTCCAATACGAACAGCGAAAAATAATATCAGCCGGCATATCCGTACAATCTGACCAGATCAATCGCTTTCTGTTGTTTACAGACTCATTAACTAACGGCGGTCTTACCAGATTCCGGACCAGACTACACCGCTAGCTGCAGTTTGTTCACATAGAGCGCATAGTCCAGATAAGGCGTTTTTTTTTGTTTTTTTTTTTTTTTCATTCTGAAAGTACTGCTATTTTTTTTATTCCTCCATGAAAACATATGTTGTGGGTATTCATTAGAAGCGCCTCGGCGAGGCGCTTCTAATGAATATCCACAACATATATTTTCGTGGAGAAATAAGAAAAATATTATGTGGCTACCCAACTTCTATCCTGTGCTTTATTGTGCAAGAGCTATTTTCTTGTGATACTATATCAAAATGAAGGAATAAACAAAACTGACGGGGCGCCTCGTACTGTATCGTATCTACAATCTATGTATTTTGGCAAACGTTATTTATACCGTCTTAATTTCTTTCATTCATCTAGAACCCAATAAAAGAAACTAAACAGATCCATGAAATTATGTCTGGTTTAACTATTAGCACTCTATGGGCAGACGACAAATTGGTTTTCTTATTTTCTCAAAAAAATAGGTTTTGACATTTCATGCTAAGACACAATTTGCATGAACTGTTTAAAGTAAATAAGTGAACTCAGGAACCAATACAATCAGACAAATACAATTAAGCAGCCACAAAACGAACAGACTGCAAGCTACATGTACAAAACCATTAACGAAAGTACCACAATGAAAGAACCGCCTTGTAACGGTCAGTAATGAATTACTGGGGGCTTAAGCTAGCTTTTACCCTCGCCCTCAGCTTCCAATCCTGTGCTCTGGGAAAATTACGAAATCATTTCCAAATGCAATATGCTGACATGCTTATCCAACAGGCTAATCGTTCGATAAGCCATGTCGGGCAACACTTGGCCTTAGTACAGTGCATATATGTGATAAATGCAGACTCAGATATGCTCAGACTGTCCAGGATATTTGCTTTTCGATTACAAAACTAGTACTGTCATAGTGAACTCTGAAAGTAAAGGTGAAGAGCCTGACCAGGCTTTATGGATGCAAAGGCTGATTCGCCTTTACTAATGTCCTAAGCTTTGAGCCCGTTTTCACCGCGCTCCAAAATATTTTCTCTGTATAATCCTCTGTATAATTCTCTGGGATTGTTTATGGTTGCTAACGGAGCTAATTTGGATATAACGAAAAGCACAGGAGCTCCCCTTTTTTTTCAACTAATTTTGATGAGGTTTTGAATAAGCATTACAGTCGAACCTCGTTATCTCGAACTCGCTTATTTCGAATTACCGCTTATCTCGAAGTGAAAATCTGGTCCCTGTTTTAACATGAAACTATGACAACAGGTAACAAAATAATGTGGAAAAGAGGAGAAATTGCTCCTAAGGAGCAATTTCTCCTCTTTTCCACATTATTATATATACATATTTCTAACTTCAGGAGTCAAATTACATATCCATTTGTTAAATATGGTTGTTCAATTTATTGTTTTCCTCATTCTCTCAACTCTGATATGTCGAGGTACGGATATCTGGAAGTGTTTCAATGAGTCCCCTGGAATTCGAGATAACGAGAGTCGACTGTATTTCGTTAAGTTCTGCCACATCGCGAGGAAGTATCAATGGATTTCAATCATATTTTTGTGTGTGGTACTCTTGGACATCTTGTCAATTTCAAAAGAGCTACGGCGTTGCTGTTGACAGATTCTGCGTTGGGATTGTCACGTCGATTACAGTCCTTGTTTAACTTGCCAGATATAACTCTAAAACAGAACTATTTGCTTATCTAATAAATGGAGCTACTCGTACTTTTCTTGAAAAGAATACCACCAATGCTTTGTTAAGTTTCAAAAACTAAGATAAAACCCCATTTTTGAAAAGGGAGAAAAAAGAAAAACATCTCCCTATATAAAATGAGGAACTTTAAAATATTATCATTCACATTAAGGCTATATTACCTTGTGGTTCTTGAAGAGAAAGAATGTCTGTACGAAGGTGAACAGTAGGTGCATCACGTAGACCAGGATAAAGATGTCACTCTTACAGTCCGTGGTGTCAGGAGACTCGAAGTAGGAGGCGATGTGAAGACCATCAAGTGTAACACTACCAAATGCAAACGCTGAAACAGAATGGTACAGGAAATGTTTTCGCAATACAAAATGGATGTCACCTCGGCAGCCAAGATAGACTAATACAATAGCTTCTTCTCAGACGTAGCTGAGTAGTGCACATGTGTATCTGAACCATTGTCATTTTTCAAACAACAAACATATCTCCGTTATGCAAACGTTTCCTCCGGACACATACGAACATGTTTTCAGGCGCATCCGCGGTTTGAAAATGTCCTTTATTGTGCTTCTACAGTACTTAATGATTCTGTAAGTTGACATCGAATTTTCTGATCAGACTGCTCTATTGCACAGGATGGTATGGACCATTGCTGTCAGTATCATATGTCCTGACGGAATCTTGCACAAGACGAGTCTGATAAAACATAAGCTTAGCAATGATCAAGCTCAACCTCAAAGGCCCATTCTGCGTGATTTATTCGGAGAGACAGGCCTAAGCAAACCGTGCAGACACTAATCAGACACTGCTGCGGCGTCTGATCAGAGTCTACACTGTTTGTCACTAATCCAGCACTCGTAGACATATCAACATGTACTAAAATAGACATAATCAAATTGTACGACATGTACAGTGAGGGGCTAAGGTGTCAGAATACCGTATTCGACCTAATTACCGCACAGTGCGCTTAGGTTTTTCAAACTTACTGGGAACACTCATTCGTGGTAAAATATGTACCTACTAAGGATACACTATAAAAAAAGACCAATAAAGACTTATTTGATATTGAATATGCAATTTTTCTGATTTTCTTTATAAATGCATATGTTGTGGGTACTCATTTGAATTGCATCGACAAGTCGATGCAATTCAAATGAGTACCCACAACATATGCCTTTATAAAGAAGTAGACAAAAAAGTACACTGCCTGTAATCTTTAAGACTATGAAATCGCTTGACTGTGCGCTTATAGGAGTATGTGCGGTAATTAGGTCGAATACGGTAATTAGGATAACTACGGTTAAATGCTCTGTATATGCCTCGCGAACATTTACTTTGGATAAAGTGTCTTTCATTCACATTCCCTGCAGCAGTTATTCATGTGCAAGTAAGACTGCTTTTAAACCAAACGAAATTGTAATATGACTAAAGTATATCAAAGTGTTTTCATTTCTTTTTATTTTCCAAATTAAATTTAGTACAGCCAATGTCGAAGATAAAATGTGTACACAGCAGTCAGTCAATCTATTTTGACCATAAGAACCATATAGCTATTGTCGTATCACACGGACCAGGTGAACATCGCATGTAGTCTTAATGCCCTTGCACGTCTTTGCATGACCTGTAGAAAAATGGATCGACTGAAAGTTTCACTTTCGAAGAATGTCCTATAACCACTTTTTGAGTCCGTGTGTCCGTCCGTTCGCGGTAATTTAGCGAAAATTGCGATAGCGTTTAACCTTTCGGAATAGTTGACAATTTTTGACAATTTTTGGCATACTGATAAATACTGACAAGATCTAGGCTCTACGCTTGCAAAATGATACTTGTCTTTCACCAAGGCAATGCCGAAGCAGAAAAAAGTGAACATATGGAAATTGCCGCAGGTCTTTTTTACCATATGGGCTGTTTTGTTTTTATATACATTAATACTGACAATATCCAGACAAAGGAGTTGCCAAATGCCACTTTTCCTTGACCGAGGCAATACCGAGGCCAAAATGTTAGCGAAAATACTCATAACACTTGAATTTTTCGCACACAGATTGATACCGACAAGATCTAGCCAATGGGCTTGCTATGTCCCAGTTTTCACTGACTGAGGCAACGTCGAGGCTAAAATATGGAACTAGCCATAGAATTTCAACAATATAGAATATTTTGATAGCGGGTTGAATACACATTGATATTGACAAGATCTAGCCAAAGGAACCGCCAAAAGCCCGAGGCTAAGTAGAAGCACAGGTAAAATGAGGAGGGCCGTATACTTTAGCTTTAGTTCATTCATTGAGTTTGACGTGCATCGCGGTCACCCATCCAGGTACTAACCGCAGTATACGTTGCTTAACTATGTGAAAAAGCCAATCACTCTACCAGCGCGGACATAAAAAAATGGCTTGAAAAAATATCTCTAAAAAATGATAACTGAATGACAAAGATTTCAGACCCTTTCCAAACTGAGTTAGACATTTGCTCTTGGTCTACAGTATTACTCAGCAAAGCCTGTCCGTATAGTTAAGGTAAATATGATGCATTTGAAAACGCAAGTGCGAATGACCAATGGAACATGATCTCTGAGAGGTCTCAAGTATGACTCTTAGTAAATGATAAATTGATTCGCTCTACTCCTGTTAACCTGTAAACAAATGCAATTCCAGCAAATGCCAGCTTTAATTTGCAAACACTTAACGTTATAAGTACAAGCCAAATATAACGCGTAAAGTAAGTTATGGATGCTCTTCTCATTAGCTACACTAATATTGTTAATAACGTTTTCAACCGCAGTAATTATACTCATGGTGAAATGAAGTTGTATCATTACCTGTAAGCACTTTCAGGGTAGTAATAGAAGACTTGTAGATATTAATGTTTTCTTACTTGTGCAAAAACATACCGTATTCCACCTAAGTATCGTACATGCCTCTTATATGTGTACAGTCAATCAATTTTCTAAGTTCTCAGATTACAGCTCGCGTACTTTTAATCAATTTCTTAGTCTTCAGATTAAAACCAATATAATTTTAACAACTTCTATATAAAACATATGTTTTTGATACTGATTTGCATTGCCTCGACAAGACGCAATTCAAATAAGTACCAACAACGTATGCTTTTATAAAGAAAGTCACAACAAAGCATTGCTTTTCAGACATATTATAGTTTTATAGAAACTGTCCTCTTAGCTTTAAACAGGGACGTAAGGGTTATAAGATTGGAACCAGAAACATAGTGCAGATTATATTTCATTTCCTTTGGAATCTTTGGGCCCATTGTGGTATATTTGAAAATGGAGTTCTGCTCATATATACGCTAGAGGGCGTCAGCAGTGTTGCAAACTTCATTATTGCTTATGAAGAGTCTCAATAAAACCGAGACTCCCATTTTCTAATCCGTAGTGTGTCCTTTGTTTCCAAAGGCAATCTTTTTGATGTTTATTTCTTGATATCCTGTATTCATTAGCAAACGCAGTCCCAAAATATTAATTTAGTTCAGGACACTGAAAGGGGTGTGAACATCTCGAAAACATGCCTATATAATTTTGACCCAGTCAAACCCCACTTTTATATAGTAAAACTGAGGTTTAGAGGGGTATACAATATTTTTTCCTATTTCTGCTTAAAACATAGATTGTGGTACTCGTTAGAACCGCCTCGACGAGGCGGTTCTAACGAGTACCCACAATCTATGTTTTGAGCAGAAATATGAAAAATATCAGAGCTTTTCATCTGAAAATTTTCATTTTTTGGAGGTGAAATTGTCTATATATTTGAATAGGCGTGTTTTCGTAATGACAGCGCCCGTATGCTTCATAGGCTTGGTTCAAAGATTTGCCAAACAATTTTATTTGTAGCCCATAAACCTGATTATAAACTGGAAGTACATTTCATTTGCGATTTTAAGTTTGTAAGTGTATGTCCTCGTAGCTTATATACACATTTCTGCCCCCTCCCCTAATCCAAACATATCTTGGACTGCTCAACAGCATTATCAATTCAACTAGTACATATGCAAGCATACATATATCAAGATAGCCTGAGGATTATGGTGTGTTCTCTCTGTCAGTGTGGAATGTTTTGTCCCGTCACATGCAATTTTCCCACGGACTCGGAATAAACAATTCCACTCTGATGCCTTTGCATATCGGTACAAATCATTCCATGTAAAAGGCAACCAAAACTAGTTCTCAGTTCATGTACGAACTAATCGCGTATATGAGCCAGGTGATGACAAAATCTTGTCTTGATGACATATGCGAATTGCGCATGCTCAGACGAGACTGTGCAAAGGTAGTATCGTCTTAGCATGCGCAGTTCGCAAAGGCTATATTTGGACTTAACTGTGCATGCGCAGTTAGTATATTCCCAAAGATATGTTTTATCTTGACACGGTTTATGTAATTATAAGTTATACCAGATGAAGTACATTTTCTTATGACTCTCTTTGGAAGCACTTGATAGTAGCTTTACGATGCGGATCAAGAGATCTGGTAAATAGATACTCACAGCAAGAAATTGCCTTTGTACCAGAGTTGAAGCTTACTGTGGGGGAAATTAAAGGGACTTCATACACTTAGTAGATATTACGCCACTTTTTACAAGGGCGATAACCTTGTTCTGAATGTTGTGAATCTCCAACAAGCTATGATTTAGTAGGCGCAACACTATCTACTCAATAGCCCTGATCACAGCTCCACTTAAGAGGGGGTATCCACCTACTAATTTTTCTTATCTATCCAAAATAACTTATGTTGTGGTACTCATTAGAAGCGCCTCAGCGAGGCGCTTCTGATGAGAACCCACAACTTAAGTTTTTTGATAGAAATAAGACGAATATCGTACTTTTCGGCTGAAAAATCACCTTATCTGGAGCTATGCCTTATATCTTCAGTTTTGACGTCTTATTTAGGATCACTTGAAAGAGTTAGAAGGGTTTACTTCTCTATCAAGCTGCTAACCACAGGCAGGCAACCGATATGAAGATTTAGTTTAAGATTTGGTCTATAGCAGGCGAAAATAGATGGCAAATATCTGATACCGTAAATATTCTATATATTCAGGAACTTCGTCTCTTTACCATACTTGCTGAAAAACTGAACCAGTCCATTTGATTACTATTCGGGTATCATTATACAAATTGGTTGGAATGGTGCCTTTGCTGCAAAACTACCAGTAACGTAGGCAACAAAGCGTCCTGCATTCTTCTCAGTTTCGGTAAAACAGCCAAAAATCAGAGGAAAGGTTTCGACATGTACACTTTACTTATGCTTTAAACAACTTGTGACAACTGAACTAAAACTACCATTTGATGAGTCTAAAAGTGCTGACTGAATGATCAAAGTCACAGGAGACCATAATCAAACTATTTCTTTTAGGAGCAGTTTTGATCATATTGTCCGAACTAAACAACAATAAAAACTCAAAGTAAACCTTCTTTCTGTCTTCCATTGCGTCTTAACCTCCTAGGAGGACACAGACGGTGTACACTGTACACTTCGGGTTGCAGGATGAAGGCCAACAAGTAACCATTTTGAATTACCGTAGGGTTCTTTAACTGTACAGGGTGTGACACTGCACAGGGGGCCTCCATTAACGTCCCGTTTCGAAGGACGCCGCAGTTTCAAGTGCTATTACAAAAACATTAGACGACATCTCAAAGATAATTATTTTATTTTTAAAAATAATGCCTGATATTTATGCGAATCGTCTGCTAAATTCACATGAAATATCAATCCTAATTTTCTCTGAAAAATTAAAACACTTTGAGAATGTCATCCACAACAGGTTTTAATGGCGTTTTAAGGGTCTATGCACTGTCCGTTGTTCGCTTTCTCAGGATATTACACACGTACACATTACGTATAATGCTAAAATAAACCATTACCAAGTGCTCCAAGCCGGAGGTAAAAGTTGATGCCCTCTCCAACATGCGCCACCTCGCCGTCAGCTGGCAGCACAAGCTGACTATGGCGACTCGCCAATGACAACTCTTCACCATGGCCATTTTCTAAGGTGACGTCATCTGCGATCTCGTGAGCTCTGTGTGGAGTGGGCGTTGCCGCGGGTGATGCCGACTTTTGTATACTGCCATCTTGACGAACAGATATCTTTATATTTGTATCGAAGTAACTGTTTTTGACCTTGACACCTCTCAGAAGGCAAAGTTGGAAGTAGAGCAGAACCAGCAGGGAGACGACATATAGGTATACGAGGAACACCTGTAAAATATATAAAACTTTTAGTACACGCTACATTTAAATATTAGCGGACGACATCTGAAAAAATAAATGTATCATTTTTTTTTTCAGATCATAAAGCTTCGCATTCCATTCGTGGCTATCTGAAGCTACTTTACAGAAATGACAAGACCTATTTCGCAGGAAAAAATAAGAATGGTCATCACTTAAATTGGCCGACTAATGCGCCTTCAACAGGCAGGAGGTTAATATTTATCTGAGAAAAATTATACGAAGCTGTTAAACCGTAATGTTAGAGATAAAAACAAACACATCAGATAAGGAGAAAGAATTTACTATAGTTGTTATTGAAACGATTCAATGATACAAGTTCACTTTGATGCTGGTTTTCTCATTATAAATGTGATAAAATATCAAAGTTCCTTTATCATTTGGTATGCGCCATGCGAAAACGTGTCTTCGGGCAAATGCGAACAGCGAAGGCCCAGATCAGCCTGCGCATCCGCGCAGGCTGATCAGGGCCTTCACTGTCCGCTAACAGAATCACTAATAGAATCACTATTTGCTACAGAATATATTAATGGCGAGCAAAGGCCCGGATGATACTTTGTGCATGCACAGGATGATATTAATCAACACATTTCCATATGCTCGAAGGCACTTTTTCGCTTGGTGCGGCCCATTTAAGGGGAATGGTTATAGCTTGAAGGTAAATAACTTTAGCATGGTAATATAGATCTCCATTTGCACTATGGCTACTCTTAAATGAAAGAATTTGCTCCCTCTGGATTCAAATATTAAGGAATTTTAGGGAGGCAAATTCATCTCTGCGAAAACAGTCTTCCTTTGAAAGATTGCGGCAAATTCTCCCGGTGTATCCATTTACATTAATTACGAGTGCAGTAATGCAAAAAAAAAATAATAAAAATGGTTTAGTCATGCCCGTTGTATACTACACATATAACTAAAATAGGGTGTGGATAAACAGTTCCAGTTAATGCAGTAACCATTATGTTAATTTGGGCAAAGCAACATCACCGTGCCAAATCATACATCTATATTTAAATAAACAATCAATTGGTTGCGGAATTAAATTTCATCATACTCTCATAACAGCTAATTAGAACAACTGGTTCGCGCAATGTGAAAACATGTTTTCGAGCATAGTAAAGATCCAGATCAGCCTGCGCTCCCGTACAAGCTGATCAGGGCCTTCGCTGTCCACGTACAGAATCATTGGATACTACAGAATGCATGCAAAAGCCCGGATGATACTTTGCGCTTGCAGAGGATGATCTGAATTTGCGCACGTTCGAAGCACTTTTTTGCTTGACGCAGCCCGCTTGATAAAAATTTATTGAATTGCATGAGTGGAATTCTCTGGCCTGTTCAGTCGATTTCTAAATAACTATTAAACAACTCATCGGTATGTGTAACTGATATCAGATTGTGTCGAGCAGCTAGATCTATGCAAAACCAAATCAAAATGCTTATAAATAACATTGCATCGAAGTCATTAAGCATCAAAGCATTAAGCCGGAACAGATGTGTTGTTGACCGTTCCAAGGGGGTAATTTTGTTACAGTTTATTCTCCATATTTATTTTTAATACACTTGTCCTGTCAAACGCTGAGCAATGTTAAACTCATACAAATGAAACCGAACTTTGTTCGAAGTCATTTATTCAAAGTATTAATAATAAGAAGGTGAATACATTTGGGCCCAGTTGTTCAAAGCGTCGTTAGCTTAACGAGCTCGTTAAGGGTCATTTCGTTAACTGTTTTAGCGGATTCAATACAAAATATTCTGATATATTTGCTGAAAAAATGTGAGTAGCTTCTGCACTGCAAAAGCTACTAACATTTTTTCAGCAAAAGCTTTCAGCATATTTGCATATCACCCAATGTAAATTTTAACGAATCTTTAACTTAGACATCGTTAGCTTTGAACAACTGGGCCTTGGTAAACAACCCTTCCTTTTTTACAAGGGTGATACTTTTTGCCGCGACTTCCCATTTGCTTTCTACCACACCACGCCCCTTCTGAAAAGACTACTCTAAGAAAGAATTTACTCCCGAGGCGAAAAAATTATTTCCTTTTAAAGTGATCCCTTTTCAGAACAGACGCAAAACAATATTGAAGTGTTTCTTTTTTCTACTACACGTACTCAGACAGACACTTAAGAGAGAATATGCAGTCTTCTGCTAAGAAGACTAAAGTCACTTGGTATTTTTCCGCCATTTTGTGACAAGAGAGACAACTGTGATTTCCTGTTTGCTTTCCTTCACACTCAGCCCCTCTGAAAAGGTATCCACTCTAAAAGGAATGGTTTTGCTCCCTAAGGAGTAAATTCTTTCATTTTAGAGCAGACCGCTATTCGGAATAAAGGCACACTTATTTTGACAGAGTTGCCTCCCGTGAAAGTGTGTCTATTCCCCCTCCCCTAAATAGCAAAAGCAGTTAATAATAAAATAAAGAATGCCTTTGAGTCTAAACTTTAAGGCGAGAATTATATAAGCTGCGCACGTGGGAAAAAGCCTGTGGATATAGGACATTTAGATAAGCGTGGGCGTGCACACAATCCGATCAAGACAGTCTCTGTTCGTCGAGATGCAATAAGTATGTGAATGTACAGACTGACTGACCTAAGGATTCATTGCACGCATATAGCATAAGTACCATTTTCATGCATTGCGCATTAATAACTGCAAATTACGCAACTGAAATTTGCCAGAGAATGCATTCCATTTACTCTTAAGATAATTGTATTGTTGTTTTGTGAATGTCTGGTGTTCAACACAAGGAAAACTATTATGCAGACGTACTCTTTGAGACATTTAGACAGAAAAGCAATTGAGCATTGCTGCATCTGGTATTCTTTTTAAGACATATCATGACTATATATCTGAAAATATCTACATCACGTCTTAATATTTTTTCTTTGTTTATTTAGTATCTAATTCACTGATGCCTAGTGGACTCTTCTTTCTCTCCCTTTTGGCAGGTCCATGCCCAGTTGAAGGTGTGTCTGGCTTATTTTTATTATTCTCCTTTATCTTCCTGTACTGAATGCAAACAATGTTAACCCTGGGTCCAGTTGTTCAAAGCTTCGTTAGCTTAACGAGCTCGTTAAGGGTCATTTCGTTAACTATTTTAGCAGATTCAATATACAATATTCTGATATTTTTTGCTGAAAAAATGTGAGTAGCTTTTGCAATGCAAAAGCTACTCACATTTTTTCAGCAAAAAATATCAGCATATTTGCGTATCACTCAATGTAAATTTTAACGAATCGTTAACTAACGACATCGTTAGCTTTGAACAACTGGGCGCTGATCAGACGCCGCCTTCTGTGTACTGATATGGGTCCACATTAATTACTAAGGCATGTCTGTCCAAATACTTATGATAAACTATATATTGCTTACCTCGAGGTAGTAGAGATGGACCCTTTCTTCACTTGTGAGAGATGTGGCAGTTGCAAATACGATTCCAAGTACTACCACAACAAGGGCATACAAGCCACAAAGTAATTTTACCAGAGATGACCTGAAACAACCAATTAATTATACCAATTAAGTAATACAACATTTACCAGTGAACACGTTGTCAAATTAATCAAAACATTGCCGTCATAAATGATCTTCTACAAGATCTGTCAGTCTTGATGGTGCAGACAGGAAAATACTAAAAATTCTGTTCATGTACATCTCGTGTTTGGAACGTATGTTTTATGCACAGGTATTGCCGCAACAACTGGTGTGTGTTGCTGTAACATTGGCCTTGAACCTTCACACAATGTTTAATTTATAAATGTGCCGCAAAATTCGAAAACGTACCTTCTGACATGTGTGCCCAACGAAGACTCAAATCTGTGCAGTCTGATCATAGTCTCCGTTGTCCACATGAAATAAATTTTGCGAAGGCTGTCCGAAGGTGCATTTTCTGACGATTCGGCTCAAATGTATTTGTACTGAACTGTAATTTACATGCGTATTGCACAGTATTGCAGACAGTAGCAGCAGTAACACCTCAGTAAGTATTTCAACACAACAGATACGACACTTATTTTGAATACCCACAAAGCGTGTTTCAGCAATGAGAACCTCGCTTATCCCAGCACTGACAAAAAGGTATCAGCATTAAATTGTTGAAAACTTTTGGTTTATATGAGCTAATTGCTGCCTTTCCACTGAGGGTAGGAGTCATGCTTGATCCAGTAAGTAAGTGCTACTTGTATTTAACTGGTATATTAGAAACAATTAGAAACTATTGTTCAGTTATGCGTGTTGATCTTCATTTATATCAGGGCCCAGTTGCTCAAAGCCTCGTTAGCTTAACGAGCTCGTAATGGTAAAAATATTAATTGTTCGAGTAAGTACAATACCTACTGTCCCTTCGACATCATTCAGAAAGACGCTTTTTGCTTGGCGTTTAATTTTAATGAAAATAGTTTGTTCTGAATCACCATATCTTATCAGAAACCATTTGTCTTTTCTGTGTCTGTGTTTTGTTCTCAAATAAGTACCCTAAAATTAAATTTACGGCCACAAATTGGTCTGACGTATGCAATTTCTATAGTAAAGGAATTTTTTTTTTAAATTTTTTATTAAGAAAATAATTTTCGTGTTTCTTTGCAGAATTTAAATTATTGATGTTTCACAACAATATTGTGAATATTCAGAAAAAATGAACAAGTGGAACTTGTTGAAAATCTGCCTCCAAGCTACCTACCCTACAGATGCAGATGTCTGCTTAAATTGCATTCATTTTTACTATGGGAAAAATGGTGAAATATTTGATGTTTTAAAAAAGCAATGACTAGAATAAATTTTTGTGTGCATAGGTAATTACGACAAATGGTTTTGCATTAAATCATGACAAAAGTTTGCAAATTTACTTCTTCTGTGTAAAGCGCCGGGCAAAAAAAACGACTTTCCAAAAGATGTTGAAAGGACAGTAATTCACAGGTATTTTTGCTGAAAAAATGTGAGTAGCTTTTGCTATTGCAAAGGCTACTCACATTTTTTCAGCAAAAGTATTAAAATATATGCCATGCTTAATGCTCAAAGTTTTAACGATACGTTACCTTAACGATATCGTTAGTTTTGAACAACTGGGCCCTGGTTATACTGTAACATTTAATCGGTATTATTTGAGCCGGAACGTGAAAACTGTATCTTCGAACATATGTGCCCAGCACAGACTCAGGGCAATCCATGCATTTGCACAGTATAACCTGAGTCCTAATTGCTCACCTGAAGAGACCTTGTATCCTTTACTACTCAAAGAGAGCACATGTGCGATGGTACATTGCATTTTCTGAGGATGCAGCTGATATGACATGTTTTTTTACTGAACGCTCCTAGACGAAATCCCGTTGAAATCGTCAATGATATTGTATGACAGGTACAGCATGTTATCATCGCAATGTACTCACTACATATGATTTAAACTGCGAATACCCCGTCTCAGTATCGATTCTAATACGTACTGACCAGACATCCAAAAAAAAAAAAAAAAAAAAAAAAAAATCATAAGATTTTGAGGGAAACATTTGTCATTATTATGGACGTTGCATCTCGTTTTAATTTGTTTTGTGTATCTTTCTTCCACTGTTGCCCTCTCTTTTTTTTACTATATAATCAGATTTGTTGGTGTATCCGCCGTAACGCTTCTCGTATGTTTGATAAATGTTCCAGATCTACATGTTGTTAGCATAGCTAAACGGTATGTATGTAATAAAGACCACAATTTACGTTTCCTAGATCAATACAAAAATTTATTAGGACAACCCTTTTATCTAGAGCTATGTAACAGCGTTAACAGAACAGTGGACGTATCCAAACAAATGTGACAATCTGAAGATCCGCGTCTGGGTGCAAAAGTAAAACGCGAAATCAACGGTACTAAAACAAATATTTGCGCTTGGTGGTAACTTGTTGACAGCATGGGCCGATATATGCATGTACATGTTGGATTTTGAATTGTGTGAAGGCTATATCGTAAATAAAGCTTTATTGGTTTACATATAATCGTATAATTTTTAGTTCTTTCTTTCATAATTTTCTTATAACATAATCATCTTGAGCCGGGTATCACTTTGGAAAACACGTTATTCTTTGTACATGTACACGAGGAAAAAAACGACAAAATACCTTTCTTCAGCTTTTCTATCCATTTTTATCCCTTGCTTATAAATAATGCACACAAAAATTCTTTACTATCTTACTCGTTCTTACGTCTTCCTATGTTATTGTTGTAGTAATGACAAACAGATGCTCATGATAAACTGAATCCATGCAGCACGCTTTCATGCTACGGCACAGGGAAAGTAATATCCTATAGCTCCAGATAAGGTGCCTTTTGTGAAAAATATTGGCATTGTTCTTACATCTCCATGCAAAAGTATATTATGACATTCATTAGAATCTCACTTCATAGAGAAGTGTCATGAATGCCCGAAACACAAGTTTTGTGGAGAGTTAAGAGAAAATATTTATCTGGATATCCCTCTCACCTAGAGCTATATATAATAATTCCCTTGGTGGAAATTGCTGTGAACTCAAAGTGTTCTATAATTATGAACGTTTCTTGTTGCGTGTAGATGAATTATGATTAATCTAGTAGTATGCGTTTCTTCTTTTAGCATTTTGATTCAATGATTTTAAGCTATTTCACAGATGTAGGCTGTCTTAATCCACCAAATGATGCTAATTATAGACTTCGTAAGAAAATAAAGAGTGCGCCTAAAAGTTTTCTGCTGTGGAAAAAAACAACAACAAAAAAACTGGAAGATAAGATTGAAACCTAAAGTGGATCGTGATGATATACTTCTTCAATCTTTACCACTCTCTGGGTAGATTCAGACGACAATACGTTGGTGTTATCTTCTTATTTTTCCCAGAAACAAACTGACGTATCTTGCAAACTAGCTCCTAAGATTGTTCTCCAGAAAATATACTTTGACATTTCTTGCAAATTATTTCAGTTGTGACAGGCTTTGCCCGCCGTGGTTCAACTATTGCTTTTCATTTACTCTGGCAAACAGTAGAATTGCCATAAGTACTCGTCTTTGTTTATCATAGTGATTAATTTGATTTTTATGTTTTCGCTTTGATGCATTGACTGAGTTGGGAGCCTTTATGCGAATCGAATTTTTATGTATTTCTGTATTAAAAGTAGCATCGGGACCCAGGGTGGTTGGCTGGCCGTAAAACTGCTTTAACCCCCCACCCCCATCCCGCAGTGGTTTATTCATCTGACCGGTCTAAGGCGGTTGTCCCGGTGTTGGTCTTACTCTTTGTTGCTTTGTGGTTTATTCTGCGAGGCCATTTGTTTTAAGTCTTGCCTTGTGTTATTTTATTTTGTTCTTGTATTTTTCAGTCCTTTTAGCATTGCGATTACCTCGCTTGGGGAAGAGAGAGCTAATCTTAGTGCTTTTCGTACGTTTGTTGGATTTGCGCTTGTTTGGTTCTGTCTGTTTCCGCTTCCTCTTGGTGTCTGGCATTGGCTGCTCCTTGTGATTGTGGTACTCCCTGGACTTTTCTCTTACTTTTTTTTCAAGATATGTCAAAGTCTATTTTCTGGGAAAACATATTTCAAAATGTCGTCTGTTGACTGTTCCCCAGCATGCTAACGCTAATTTAAACCGGAACGCTTAGAACTATCACTACACACCAACCCGGGCACTCTAAACGTCAGGTATGGAACAAACCGCGTTGAAACGGAATAACGCCTTTACAGGACATACTCACCAACGAAATTAATTAATCAGACAAAAAGCGAAATAGGATCCTTTGGAAACACAGAATTACAAGTTATGAATGTGAAATATAAATCTAAAATGTTGACTTTGGAAAAAAGGACACACAAAAGAACGAAAATCGACGACTTGGTTTTATTAATTCTCTTCATATGCAGAAAAATTGTTTGCAAGAGAACCAAATTAAAATGCATAAATGTAAAATAGTGACATGTTTTTGTTAAAGTGTTTCATGAAAGCGGTTCAGTTTCAGCCAGTATAAAGCTCAGTAATTTCTGGCACATGGGCATAAAGCTAGTAATGAGATCCTCCAACATATTCATATTCCAGCCTTAAGTTTTTGCATGCTGGGTAATTTCGCATGCTTTTTGTCGTTTGTGGATTTTTTTGTGTGTAAAAAAAATCTTTCAAGATACCATCAGAGTGTCTATCAGTTTGGATCCAGAAAAACGTCGGGCCTGATCTGGGTCCAAACTGTTTGCAAATGTTATCAGTAGATGACAAAAGTCGCCACCAGCGGGAAAAGAGTAAAAGGCCGAATGGGCTCTTGAGAAAATTCTTCCTTATGGATACCATATTTACCCTAAGTATTCAACATTTCAACTCCTTACCACACTTGCTCTAAAATTTGACAAAAAGTACAATTTACTACCTGTTGTTGTGTCTTCAATTACTGGATCAGTGGCAAACAGTGTAGAATATGATGAGAGCCGCGTTCTGTGGCCTGTCTGTCCGAAGGTCTGTCTATCCCAATACTTCGGGTAAATCATATCTATGTTACACATTTCATATAGTTAACAGGATCTACAGACGAGTGTCCAGGTAAATTTGTTAAATATATGAAAGTACGGGAAAACAAACCAATAGTTTCGACATAGTTTGGGAAGAGAAGACATACTATAGCTAAGGTCAACACAACAGCGCGTTAATTGATAACTCGTTAAAACAAATGACAACACACAAAATCTTTAAGTACAGACAAACACACATGGTTCTCTTTGAAGAGCAAATGGAACAAAATTACCGCCTTGGAACAGTTAAGTAGTTCATATTGTTGGGTTCGGGCTGGATAGCTTAAACCTGGTATCATGGGGACCATCCGCCCCCACCCCCTCCACGCACACATATATTCCTGATACAGTTCCAACAACTTCAACAACCTTAGTCAGAAAGTTTGGGTATATGGTATGTCCAGTCCAGTGTTTGAAATAATTGTCAAAATGACAGATTAGAAAATGGCAGTCTCGGTTTTACTGAGAGTCTCCATAAGCAGTAATGAAGTTCGGAACACTACTTACACCCTCTAGCGTATACATGAACAAAACTCCACTTTCAAAGATACCACTATGGGTCGACTGATCACAAAGGAAATGAAATATAATCTGCACTATGGTGAAGTACGTGAAAGCCTATATATCGTTTAGTGGCAACAACCACACTATAAGGATCTGCGAAATCTTGATGACGCCCCTAAAACGTTTTAAAAGATCAAAAGAGAAAGCTTTTACTGTTTCAACGGAATTGCTTATATACTGATAGAGCTGCCAAATGCGAATAATTTTGCCAAAAACCGCATAAAAGTCCAACACATTGCGAAGTTATGCCAGTTGGAAGTCAAATAGGACATTTTTCACATCCCAAACAACATTGCTATAAACAGAAATATACCCCCAATGCTATATTTATGTCCCACAATGCAACATTCTGTGATGTCATTTGTTGTTGTTCTTTTTCTCTTTGTTTTGTTTTTATTTTTGATTAAAACTTTAAAACATAGACTATGTAAATTTCTTTCCGGAATTTGCAGTTTTCTCATCTTTGACAATGTAACGTTTGATTGACAATGCAATGAATAAGGTTTATAGTTTTAAACCATAATGCATGGTTGAAATCTGATTTTTTTAAATAAATGAGTTTACTTAAAATCGACATTATAGCTAGTTACAATATAGCATTTAAACCAAACATATATGTTTAGATATACATTTAAGTGGAACTGTAAGCCACATTTAAGAAAGTTTGCCAAATTAAATCACAAAATCAAATTTAAACTTTTTTTTTCAATAAAATTTAAATCTCAAATATTACGGTTCTTCTTATTTTGATAATTTGTGTTCTCAAAAAAATCAAAGAAGATATAGGTCTTTAACTCAAAACATGACGATAAACTGTCTCAACTGACACTACAAAGGTCATAACCCCAAGTTTTAATATTTCAAATTATTTTTTTAAGTAAATGACCAATATGACACCATAAAAGCCTCATTAATATTCATGAGCTGTTTGAAAACTGTTTGAAGAGAAGATCAAAATTGCTCAAGTTCAAATAAAACGGGAACCAAGTGGCTTATATGCCACTTGTCGGGAACTGATTGGAATGTTTGCATGCGGGTTTTTGCATCATGATCCTTGAAACAATGCCTTTAGAGAAACAGGAATATTAACCTTTGTCTTTTGAACTTTAAGCAATAACACTAGTTTCGGTTTTGTATAACAATGTAACAAAACTCTGGCACTCAGCAAAGGCGTTTGTCAATATCATTCGGAACATAATCTTGCACAATGGATTAATTGTGATACATATTACAGTAAATACTGATTTCATAAGTAGAAATGAAGGCTTTCTTTGACTGCGGAACGCAATAAGGCCACTTTACACACATCATGGCTCAGCTGAAGTAAAATTAAGACTCAAAAGTACGTGTGCACTCTCAAGGTCTTACAAAAATTCTTACAGCAGCTAACCATACTAACGATGGCCTTTGGAAATATTGTAATACTGCATACGCTAGATGTGACCTATACCAAATGGGCCGCGTCAAGCGAGAAAGTGCCGTCGCACATGCGCAAAATGTGTGTATTCACATCATTCTGCGCATGCCCAAGGTCTCATCAGTGTCTTAGTTTTCCATTCATAGATTCTATAGTACCAAATGATTCTGCCAGCGGACAGCAAATGCCTTGATCAAATCCGGGCCTTCGCTTTCCGCGCATGCTCTAAAGGCACATTTTCGCTTATGTGGTTACTCAATAACTCCAAGAACTTTTAGAAAACTTGAAATACAAAGCACTGTTTCGGTTAACTCTATTAAACCTCTTTCTACCCTTTACACAACAATTACGCATGATAAACTGGAATGGAATTCAAATTAAAAGATATCATTGACCAACGTTATCTCCATAAAAACCGAAATCGCTGTTATTACAAGTACATGGTGCTGATATATTTAGAAACATATTTCGTGAATGAGGATACTGATGTACAGAACAAGGCTTCTGAATATGATATAATGAAATGCATGCATTTCCTGATCTATGGAGTTCGGCGGAGGTATGTTCAACAAAGAAACAGTATTCCAACGGAAACCAGTTGCGTTCCATTATTTGCCGACTTGTTTTCATGCTTATGTGAGGCTTAAGATATACAAAGCCTTTGAAAACAGCCTAGCACAACAATTCAGTCTGACATACAGATATAATAATCTTATGTCTCCGAAAAATAAAAATAAAAAAAAATAAATAAATAAAATAAAAAAATAGAAAATTCAAAATTCGTCAAATCTATCCGAGATTGAAAAAGAAATTGCAGAGTCGTACTTGTTTGCTCATATTTGGACAGCAACCTCTATACTGACTCAGGAAATGCCACAATCACGAAGCACGGCCTCCCCGAGGCACAAGAAGGAGAGACGAGGATCCAACAACGGCAAAACAATATAACTGATGAAACAAAAAGGGTTAAAATGAGGGTTAAAAAACAAACCGACAAGTGAGATTGTATGGAAAAGATAAGAAACAAAAACTTATACAAGAGGGCCATGATGGCCCTGTAAAGCTTACCTGAGCATCATAGCACTTTGAGAACCTGATCTAGAACTGATCAAGGCAAACATTCTGATCAAAATTCAAAATGATTATATTAACAAGTAAGACAATGTAGCATGTCTAATGGACTGTGAAATAAAGGTCAAGGCCAAATATGGATGATTGCACTCAAGAGGCCATGCTAAGATGTATGCATGTACTAAGTACCATTGGCTGTAGGAGCAATAGTTACTGAGAAACTGACCTAAACACAAACATTTCAAAAGTACCAAATATCACTCTGTAGGACCAATAATTGCTGAGAAACAGACCTAAACGGAAAAAACTTAAGAAAGTCACTGGATAGAAAAATATACATCACCTTGAAATCATCAAGACAAACATTTTGAGCAAGATTCATGATGATCACTTCAAAAATGTGACCTCTAGAGCATCAACAAGGTTTTCCTTTGATTTGGCCAGGTGACCTAGTTTCTGATATCAAGTGACCCAGTTTTAAACTAGACCTTGAAATCATCGACGAACATTTTGAGCAATATTTATGATGATTATTAAAAAATGTGACCTCTGGAGTGTTAACAGTTTTCTGCTGATTTGGCCTGGTGACCTAGTTTTTAACCCCATGTGGCCCAGTTTCAAACTTGACCTAGAAATCATCAAGACAAACATTTTGAGCAAGAATCATGATGATTGCTTCAAAAATGTGACCACTAGAGTGTTAACAAAATTTTCTGCTGATTTGGCCTGGTGACCTAGTTTTTGACCCCAAGTAACCTAGTTTCAAACTTGACCTAGAAATCATCAAGACAAACATGCTAGCAAGATTCATGATGATTGCTTGAAAAATGTGACCACTAGAGTGTTAACAAGGGTTTCCGCTGATTTGGCCAGGTGACCTAGTTTTAACCCCAGGTATCCCGGTTTCGAACTTTACCTAGCAATCATCAAGACAAATATTTTGAGCAAGATTCATGATGATTGCTTAAAAATGTGACCGCTAGGGTGTTAACAAGGTCCTGCTGATTTGGCCTGGTGACCTAGTTTTTGATTCCAGGTAATCCTGTTTGGAACTTGACCTAGAAATCATCAAGACAAACATTTTGAGCAAGATTCATGATGATTGCTTCAAAAATGTGACCGCTAGAGTGTTAACAAAGTTTTCTGCTGATTTGGCTCGGTGACCTAGTTTTTGACCCAAATGACCCAGTTTCAAACTTGACCTAGAAATCATCAAGACAAAACATTTGAAGCAAGATTCATGATGACTGCTTCAAAAATGTGACCGCTAGAGTGTTAACAAGGTTTTAGCTGATTTGGCCAGGTAACCTAGTTTTTGACCCCAAGTGACCCAGTTTCGAACTTGATCTAAAAATCCTCAAGACAAACATTTTGAGCAAGATTCATGGTGATTGCTTGAAATAAATGACCGCTAGAGTGATAACAAGGTTTTCCGCTGATTTGGCCAGCTGACCCAGTTTTTGACCCCAGGTAACCCAGTTTTGAACGACCTAGAAATCATCAAGACAAACATTTTGAGCAAGATTCATGACGATTGCTTAAACAAGTCATCCCGATGCTTCCTATCAAGTTTGGAGTCAATTGGCCTTTCGGTTCAGGAGAAGGAGCAAAAAATAGATTTTCAAGATGGCTGTCATGGCGGCCATCTTGGATTTCCGATCGGCACGATTTTAGATATTTTTAATCTACAAGTCACCCCAATGCTTCCTAGCAAGTTTGGAGTCAGTTGGCCTTTCGGTTCAGGAGAAGAAGCGAAAAATAGATTTTCAAGATGGCAGCTATGGCGGCCATCTTGGATTCCCGATCGGCACGATTTTAGCCCCTTTTAATCTACAAGTCACCCCGATGCTTCCTACCAAGTATCGAGTCAATTGGCCCAGGGGTATAGGAGGAGTAGGCTTTTTAAGCAATTGTTGACGCCGCACGACGGACGACGAACGACGGACACTGACTGACCACAATAGCTCACCATGAGCACTTCGTGCTCAGGTGAGCTAAAAAGTACTAAAATCTACTAGACTCTCAATATGGTACATACACTACTAAGACATGCATTTACTTTATTACCTATAAATTTTCATTTGTACATAAACATGCAGACTGTAACTGTACGAATGACTAAGGTAAAAACAATTAAGCAACTGAGCAGTTATAAGAAAAAGAGGGTCAATCGCATATGCAAATATAGTGTAAGTCCTTGCCAATGTGCATATCTGACCTAGGTCTTGGTTGCCATAGTTGCTAGGAACACGAGTCTGTAGAATCTACTGGTGAACACAAGAGCATGTTCACACAGCGCGGGTGCATAGACTGATCTGGGTTTGCACTCGCGCGTTAAAGCCTTATTTAGCGTGACGCAGCGCAGTTAATGCATTTCAGAATGAGGTTAAAGATCTAGCACAGGTAAAGAATTCAGACATAACTCCAGATAAGGGGTGCTTTTCAACGGAGAAGTCCTGATAGTGTTTACCTCCCTATAAACATATACGTTGTGGGTACTCATTAGAAGCACCTTTACAAAGCGCTTCTAATGAGTACCCATAACGTATATTTACGAGGAGAAGTACGAAATATCTTTGTGGATACACTCTCTTATCTGAAGCTATGGTTCAACTAGTTTTTCTTGATGCACAAAGCAGACATTAGCTTCTACAACCTTGGTTCAAGCAAAAAATAGTTTTTCATAATGAGAACAACCAGGCGCTTATGATTTGATAAACTCAAGAAATATAATGGAATAAGAATACGTGAATGAAAGTAACTGCAATTTCCTTCGCCAGTCAGCTAATTAAATGAGCCGCAACGTGAGGAGTCATACCTTCTGACATGTTCGCCAATCGAAGACTCAAATCAGCCTGCGCATTCGCGCATTCTGACCAGTCTTCGTTGTCTGCATGAAGCAACTTTGCATCCTTGGCTATACAAAATGCGCCCAGTGAAGATTATGATCAGACTGCGAGAATACACTGGCTGATCTGAATCTTCGCTGAGCGCACTTGTCAAAAGTTACTTTTTTCTGACTGTGTGGTTCAAATAATCATTCGTAAAATCAACCTATTAAAAAGAATAGATCTGATCAGGTTCTATGCTGTTTGTCATGACATTAGCAAATTGTAATGGCTGAAGCAATTCTGGCAATTGCTATATAAATCGATTTCAGTAGATAATTTACGTGGTTGAAGTATTTAAAGTTCTTGGTGGAAGAATTTATTATCGAGGCACTAATAAGTTTACTATGCATTAAATATTCTGTTCTCAACGAACAGAATACCTTAATACTTACATATATAATCAAAACAATGTCTTATAAAAACTACAACAACTGTGTATTGTCAGAAGACACCATTTCATATGGCGAGACTCAAATAGGTTCACGTCCATTGTTTCGAACACAAATTCTATATGAGCCGGGACACAGCATTTTCTACAAGATTACCTAGACTCAGTTCAGACTCTTCGGTCCACTAGAAGACATTCTGGATCCATGGCTAGAGTGCCTTGCGAAGGCTCTGATCAGACTGCACGATCTTGTAAGAATTGCTGTGCTCCTGCTCGTATGTCTACAGGGTCCGTGTTTCAAATAGGTTATTTTTTAGGTAGAACTGGACACTTTCAGAATGGCAAGTGGTGTTGATCCCATGTATGATCTTTCAAAAGTTTAACGTTCCGCTCTGTGGGACGTAAAGACTTACAATCATCATACAGCCGAACCTCGATAGCTCGAACACTGATGGCTCGTTTACCATGGCTAATTCTAACTCGTTTTTGAGTTCTTCCGATAGCTCAAGAAAACAAATATTTAGGGAACTGTTCTTATTTTATCGTGAAATTGTATGTTGTGTGCACTCATTAGAATCGCCTCATCGAGGCGATTCTAATGAGTACACTCAACATACAATTATTGTGTAGAAAATAAAAAAAATCCCTAAATTATCGCCATTTGCTTCCTGACTTGGCACCATAATTAACCCACAGTGGCTCGAACCACCCATGTCTCGAACAATTTTCTATGGTCCCAAAGATGTTCGACCCATCGAAGTTCGACTGTAAAAGGGAATAAATACACCTGAAGATTTTGCTGTTATTTTGCAAAGGAAACGTGTAATGCTTGTGCCTCTCTGGTATTTGAAATCTTCCCCATATTGAAGGGTATTCTTAAGGAAAAAATCCTTGCCAGAGAGAACCAATTATTTCCTTTAAACGCAACCTCACAGTGGGAAGAGGAACAAATATTCTCATGTCAAGAGTTTTCAGAATGGGCTTTGTGCTCAGAAAAGCAAACAAGAAGTCAAAAGTTATCTGTCTTGTAAACAATGGCGGGGAATTTACAAAGTGTATAAAATCGCCTTAAACACGTTCTTTGCTTGTTTCCAATAACGTTTCTCATAAGTTGACTTAAATCAATTTATGAATCAACAGGTGCTACGGGAGACGCCGTTACCTGACATCGCGATGTATGTGCTGCTATCAAGTTGGCTCATTAAAGAGTTTTGTAAGTGTTTTCACCTGTACCCACCACAAGGGTTTAAATTTTCTTTACGGTTTATTTCGTAAACATCAACATCAAACAGGTGTAGATGCATACAAAGTACATAGATCTCTTCTGTCTTTTGTTTAGCTATTTTGTCTGCCTCAATAGAAACGTTTATTCCATTGCATCTAGCCATTTTGTCTGTCTGAAGTTGGGTCCCAAAATGCGTGTGGTAGGAACTAGAGTCGCCAAGATGCTTGATTGTAAATGAAATGAACTGCGTAATTAAAAATGCGTCTTTGGGGCATGTGACGACAGTGGTCCTAGATCAGCCTGCGCAGCCTTTCATTCTATTCAGGGCGTTCGCACCCTCTTGCAAAATCATTGGATATTATGGAACATTCTGACGGTTAGGAAATGCTCTGATCAACCTGCACAGATGGACTTTTGCTGTTCACATATACCCAGAAGAACATATATTCGCATGGACAGACTGAAATATTAACATACAAAATAGAGGCGTAGTGATACTCTTTCAGCGGAGGTAATTATATCCAAATTCTGTCTTTCTTTTGAAAAAAAAAGGTCTTCTTTAATGGGAAAGAATTTGCTCCTCCTCGGAGAAAATTATTTTTCTTTACAGTAGACTCGTTCTCAGAAGGGTTTTGACATACAGGAAAGCAAACAGGAAGTTAGAAATGTTGCCTCCCTTGTAAAAATGGCAAATACTTTTCCAAGTGTACCGCATTTACCGTATGTATTCGGACAGACAGGCCTGGCCAAACAGTGTAGATCCAGATGAGACGCCGGAAAACGCGGCGTCTCATCAAAGTATACACTGTTTGCCACTCATCCAGCAATTTTAGACACAACATCAGGTAGTAAATTGTGCTTGTTCAAATTTTAGAACAAGTATGGTACATGTAGGTAAGGAGATGAGGTGTCCGAATACTTAGGGTAAATACGGTATCGTCCCTCGTAAGTCGGCACTCGTCTACACTGGTAAATTATTTAACGGCATCTTGTTTACAAACCACACTAAACTAATACAAACGTCTAATCGAAAAGTTTCATCTAGGATAAGGATGATCGCCAGAAAAGGCGCGCTGCTGTGTGCTTAGACAGGCTCCACTCGTTTTTGTTTTATATCTATTTCGCTCTTTCTCTATATCATTTTTTAAAGTTAACAAAATTCTATAAACTAAATAAGCTTTGTGTCCCCTCAAAAAAAATAAAGAAAGAAAGAAAAAAGAGACGAAAAAGACAGAAAAGAAAATAAAGAAAGGGTCTGGGGCCAGACTACTGTGTGCTTAATGACTTTATGAAATTAATAATACTTGAGGCTTGATTATCATATGCAGTTGTTGACTATTCAGTTTTCAGAAATTGCACACGCCAGTCTGGTTTAGTCAGCTAAGATTGTATGCGTTGCTGTAAATTACAGGATACAATAATTTAACGGTAATGCTTAAAATAACAATTTTCTAATTTCAATATATCGACAAACCCATTCATGTACCCATCAACCCTAAAATGTTTACACGGTCGTTAATTATTTTATCCACACTGGCTTCGCTATTATTTCAGTGTAACATCTCTCCATAAGAACCTTTTTGTCTGTCTGGTTGGTTGTGAAGAGCGACAGTTTAATTTCCTGGCTAAATATAGTCTTACGCTTTACGGAGGTCAGAACACAATGTTTTAAAATTGTCTGTAATAACTGAGGGGGTGGACAGGGGGGTAGGCACTCCCCACTTCCCTACCCCCTTACCCCACTTCCCTCCTCCTTTTCCCCCTTCCCCCATTACCCCCACTTCCCTCCCCCAAGCAAACTATTCCCTCTTCTAAATCAGAATTTTTAATATCCCAACGCTTTGATTAAATTCAAACATGACTATGCAATATACATTCATACAGATTTTGACCCCAAACTACACCCCTAATTTTTGCCCAAAAAATCGGTATTTCCTTAGCATTTGCACCCCTTTACAGAATAGCTAAAGATTTGCACCCTCCATTTCAAAAGTCTGCGTAAGGGCCTGCATATGTGCCATATGGAAAACAGGTATCACAAGGTGGTGGGCCTTGATCCGGTCCTAACCTGGTCAAGAAAGAATGTGGCGGGCCTAGGTCCGGGCCTAAACTGATCCACATTGGCACAAAAACAGTCGTATTAATTACTGAAATCAAAACTCAAGAATACCACGTGAATCTGGGACCAACTCAAAGCTCTGTAAACTTTAGCAGTCCGTGAATTAAACCGGTCGTATGAGGCCATAGCCTCGCTAAGGCCATCAAAACGGAATAATGCAGGTTTCTGGTCTCATATGGTGAAACATTGCATTGAAGAACGTCATACGCGTACACAGTAAGCTTACACGGAATGAGGTTTGACGAACTTGATTATTTCTCTTATTTACAGAAATTCGAAATTTGCGCATATAAACGGGTATCGCAGATCTAGTTTATATATAATTTAACAACTGATGATAAAATAGCATTGACATTAAAGCCTTATGTTAATGCATGATGTCTGTCACATGTACTCCATGGTGCAGGAAACTTCAAAGTACTATTTCTTAGTATTGCACAACATGTACATTTAACGATTCCTGCGTGTTTATAATCCAGTACTGTGTCGATCCACGCAAGTAACTATATTTGATCTCAGAGGCGTTCGGGGGTTTCAGTTTGTATTATTTAGTTCAAAACTGTAAAATATCTGAAATGTTTTCGTACAAAAGACAGTAAAAACAAAATTATTTGTATATATTCTTGAGGGATGACGTCCACTACCTATATTATATTCGTATACAAGGTTAGATATATCAGAAGAACTTGGTATCAGGTCAGATATTGTGGACATCTCATGTTAGCTCGACACAAGCATCATCAACTTATCCACAGGCGGTGTTTTGTATATATTGCGTTCAAGAATCCATTGCATTCCCTTTGCAAATGTACTTCACCACTGAAAATTTCGAAAGGCACAGGGCGACTCCCGGAATGTTTTTCAAGAATGACAACTGGCGATTTTAACTGAAACATTGTCATAAAAATTCTGATTTGGATCATATATCATGGAAAATATCATTCGACCATAAGTGCTCACACCATCACACCTATGCGAAACGGGATCCACAACGATACCGGTATGATATTTTACTAGTATTTGAAGCTGAGTTGTAGAATGTTATAGAAAACAGCCAAGGGTCTTACTAGGCTATGTTTGGACTCTAATGAGGTTTTAGTGTGCGCATACTTCCCGAGATCAAGGGTCCTAAGAAATAATAAAATCCATGGATAATTGATGATTTTGTGTTTTAATCTGTTAACAATATTTGTTTTATCTTGTAACAGACGATGCAATATAATAAAACACGTGCAGTCAGATTAATCATAAAAACTGTGAAAAAAATGTTACGTTTGTTGCTGGCTGCAGCTGTTGTAGACTTGGAGTTATCTATAGATAGCGCCACAACAGAAAAAAATGTACTTATGCTATAATAGGAATGTATGATGGCCATTTTTTCCTGTTGCATATCCTTTGTTTATATATACAATCTGTTGGCAAAGTACGGAGCAACGAAGAGAGAAACCAGCGAAACTAGGACTGTTGTTAATCCATTTACGCCGAATGGACTCCTCTATCTCCATTCCTTAGACAACTCCATTTCTAGAAAGGGCGTCTAATTGGTTTTTATTATAACCATGTCTTTTAGAAATTCCTCTATTAAATGCAAACAGTGTATATCCTCTGTAGCGTCTGATCATGGTCTACACTATCTGCAAAGGCAAAAGGAGAGAGACGACTAGTTTCTTAATAGTCCAATGCAGCATTGAAAACAGAACATATCTTCAGAAAAAAAAAATACTAGTGACTGGCAATGGAAAATTATTGACAACTCGGAGAACAATATGAAACTACTCAAGTTTAAAGTTTCAAACAAATAATGAGCTTTGATATTGCAGCTCCCAATTACAGACTGCTTTTGTCATGATTTCTATGAAATAGTTTCGCTTACTTTTGCTTGAGGACCTATGGGGTCACAAATTGTGAGCTTGGATATTGTAACTCCCAATAACAGACTGCTGTTTATCATGATTATGACGTATTTTTTGTTTACTTTTGTTTGATTACCTACAGGGTAACACATTGTGAGCTTAGATATTGCAGCCCCAAATTACAGACTGCTTTTATCATAATTACTATGATGTAGTTTTTGCTTTCCTTTTGTTTGAGGACCTACAGGGTCACAACTTGTGAGCTTGGATGTTGTAGCTCCCTCTTACAGACTACTATTGTCATGATTATTATGAAGTAGTTTTGGTTTACTTTTGTTTAAGGACCTACGGGGTCTCAAATTGTGAGCTTGGATATTGTATAGATTGCTATTATCATGATCATGAAGTATTTTTATTTGCTTTTGTTTGAGAATGCAAAATGGGTAAGGAATGCATCTGAAATGAAAGACCTTGACAAGCCAAGCATTCCAGTGCTAATTTGATCAAAATCGGATGAAAAATAAGAAAAAATAAAAGTAAAAAAGGATTGCCTTTGGAAACAAAGAACACACAAAATCACGAAAATCGGAGACTCGGTTTGATTGAGTCTCTTCATATGCAACACTGTAGTTTCCGAGGCTACATACGCACCGCCCCCCATCCATAGCGCCGGCTTAAGCGGTATTTGATTTTCAAAATAATCAGGATGGGCTGAATGATTCTAAAGGTAATAAAATATAACATGTACTATGATCAAGGGTTGATTTGTGTTGAGGTTTTTACGGCCCAGTCAACCCAAAGGAGTCATGTCAGTTTATTTAACCACACTTTTACTGGGCAGGCTTAGTCCTCTAAACGGCTGACCAGTATCGTGCACATTCTTTCGTCGGAAACTTTCAACTGCCCTTCTTGAATCAACGGAAGGGAGAGAAAGACCGTAGAAAATATTTCATAATCACATCTCCATGAAAGAATGTTGCCGAACACGCAGCCTCCTGATCACAAGTCGGACGCGTATCTAACTGAGCCACCGAGGCCGGCTATCAACCCAGCAGACACACAACGTTGAAACAACGTCAATTCAACGTCTTCATGTTGAATCAACATGGAATCAACGTTGTTTCAACGCTGTGTGCCTGCTGGGAAGGTTTGAATAAGAATGCAAAATTGCTTTTATGGGTGCCGCCATTCTGAATATTTAATGAGGCTTTTGACGTCACAATGGTTTAACTAAAATGCAAAAACCTAAATGACTACTATATGCATTAACAGTTTAGTTCTAAATGTATAAAGAGCTTCTAATGTAGACATATATTGATTTTGCTTCAAACCCGCATCGTTTTCTGTCAGAAAAAAATCTATTATTAAATATTATGAAATGTTAATAACCTCGTTAAATATCAAGACGGGTGGTTTCTTTGATGATTTCTGCCTATCTATATTGGCCTAGTTTAATATTTAACAATTGTCCACAAATGCCACTTTGATGCATATAAAAGAACCGTGTTTCCAAAAACGGATTTTTTATGCGATATACGATCAGCGAAAGTGTATATCTGCATATGCATCGGCACAGTCTAAACAAGACATATGTTGTCCGATTACGGAATCAGTTGGTATTAGAGAGTATATCAACAGACAGCGAAGGCCGTGTTGAGAATGTACAGACGCATAGGGGCTTCTTTGACTACATATGAGTCAAGAACCCTTTTGTCATGAGAGGGTTCAATTCGCCATTACCATGCTATGGATGACATTTAAAAAAAAGTAGATACACTTTCAGGGGAGATAACGCTATTTTAAAGTAGGATAAGAGACTCATACAATAGTTTCATCTTCAGACAAATGGAGCGCAGTGCCATGTTGTCTGCGTTACACCATTCGAACAAGAAAGGTCCAAGTTAGCCAGCAAAGTTATACAATCAGGACCATTACAATACACCGATATATTTTATAGTATCTAATGATTCTGTAAGCGGGCAGTGAATGCAAATTTTAACATGCATTTGCGCACTTTTTGGTAAATTGGCCAACTTCTTTTCCATACATATCCGTGATATCCTACTGCGCACGAGGACATGTATCCTATTAAGCATTGGGACGAAGGTGTAAGCCGTTAAAGTTTAGGAAGCCGTATAGGTGAAACTACGACCTTACCCACTAGATAATGAGGATTTTCTCGTGGCGATTTTTGTCCATTATAGTTCTAGTTACAACAAAAACAAACAACTATAAAATGAATCATTTATCAATTTCTGCTTAGAAAACTGAATTTATATAGAGAAATGGGAGCAAAGAAGTTCCGAAATTACCACAGTCTAGAGCTGGTGTGCAATATCTTACTGATAGATCGATATAAAAAAAATAATAATGACGACCCTTTCCATATTGTAGAATGATCTTTATTTCCTCCAGTATCGTTATAATGAATTCAATAACATTTTTAACATTTAACTTAATTATTAAGTTACTTGTTTCTAGATACAAATGATATACGAAATAGTGCGAAAATGAACGAGAAACATCGCGGAAAAGATATGTCGAAGCGCACAAAAAAAAAAAAAAAAAAAAAAAAAAAGCCTGTGCTGCATATTCCCCAAAGACACCTTTTGTTATGCGTCACGCACACCACTTAAACCGAATTTGCAAAGAAAATCTAAAGTAAAAGTAAATATGAAAGACATTTGAGTGTTTCTTCTTGCAACCTACGCACTTAATTATGTCAGGTACAACTTTCTGTTGCTGTTCGTTTTGTGGAAAGAAATACACAATAGCACAGAAGCACGTTTAAGGATACACAAGGAAACAATTATTGTTAAAATAGATTATTCCCACACGTACTTAATGGAAATAAACTTGTTACGCTAAATGCAAAGCATCAGATTGCAAGTCTCTTAATTCGAATGTTTCTGCAATCAGTTCTGTGTTACAGAAAAAGTTGCACGCAATAGACATTAACTACAAGAAAAATAAACATTACAAACTGTTGTCAGAAAGCGAAAACATGTTTTACAATTTCTGTCTTTCACCCATTAATTAGAGTATGCCACAAGTAATTGCAACTGATTTCAGTGCTTGTTGTGGGTTCTTATACTATCAACCATTACTTGAGAAAGTTTATATTTGAGCCAGGGCACAGTATTTCCTATAGGATTATAAATATGCACCCAACGAAGACTTAGATCAGCCTGCACATCCACAGAGGCTGATTAGAGTCTTCGCTGTCTTTCTGAAAACGCTTTGGGTCCTTGGCTACCCACACAGTGCCCTGCAAAGATTCATATCAGTCTGCGCGAATGCTGAAGGATCTAATAACTTTATTTAGTAAACTATAATAGGATAAGACTAACAAAAAACTCTTAACCCTTAGTATGCTGATAATAAAACATGACGGGCAACAAATGATTAACATTATTCCTATTTTTCCCAGAAAAAAGAACAACATTTCGAGCCAATCTTCTCCCAAGGAGACTTTGGAGACGAATCGCATGAAATGCCAACTTCTATTTTTCTGAGCCAAATTAAAAATCTATGTTCAGTTCAATTTGCTAATATTAAACTAAATAAATAAAAATTAAAAGAAGCAAACATCTTTATCTTCACATTTTGAACATTGCAATATAGTAAAACGTCACACATCTGACAGTTATAGTCTCTTTCGACTGAACAGTTTGAAGCCAAAGACGTAGCCAGACTATGATTTTGGTGTCTGTACTAAGAAGTTCAATATAACGTGCGCTCACCGATGACTCAGATAAACCTAAGCATTGCACACACTGATCAACGCCGTCTCTATATATCAATATATTCTTCATGTAGTACCCAATTATTCCGAAGCGGACAATGAAGACCCAGATCAGACTGCGCATTGCAATAAAGATATTTCTTTCAAGTGGCGGCTTATATATACAGGGGAAGTCATGCAATCGGAATATCTTGAAATGCAATTTTACTGGTATGCTTTTGCAATTCCATGAAGCATCTGGTAACTGAATAAATTCCCAGGTGTGAGTTAAGGTTCGCTGTTGTGCAGAAAGACATTTTCATTATTGTTTGATTGATAATAGAAAGTTGCGTATGACTGTTTTTTCTCAGTCCTTCATTATTATTATATTCAGCGCTAACGACTTTTCAGGCGTTTTGTAACTGGGAATTCTGAATAACGGTCTTGATAGTATATGGTGCTTCATTGAAACAAACTGACTCAAATAATAATAAAAAAAAAACAAAAAAAACAACAACAAATGACTGAAATACTATTGCATACATTGATAATTTGTGATACACTTGATCACGCGTATTCTTCAGTACAGGTCCGTTTGTATCAGTTCGATGTACAGTAAAACCTCAATGGCTCGAACATGGATGGCTCGTTTACCGTGGATGATTCGAACTCTTTTTTCAGTCCCTACAAAATTCTTCCAATAGCTCAAGAAAACAAATATTTAGTTTCTTTTTATCATGCAATTGTATGTTGTGTGTACTCATTAGAATCGCCTCATCGAGGCGATTCTAATGAGTACACACAACATACAATCATTGTGTAGAAAATCGAAAAGATTTCTCTAAATTATCGCTATTTGCTTCCTGAATTGGTGCCATGATTAACCCTCAGTGGCTCGAACTACCCATGTTTCGAACGAATTTCCATGGTCCCAAAGCCGTTCGAGCCATTGAGGTTCGACTGTACTTTATTTTGAAATTGCAACATCAACAAAGAGTACTTACTGGATACCAAAACCCAGTGGCTACATAATTTGAAATAACCACGAGCCAACGATGATGCTCGTGATAAGGTTGCATCGACGGGTTAAATATGGAGATGCCTAGAAAAGGTCACAATCAAGGACCACAGCTTTCCAAAGGCAATTGGCTTATTTGACAACGCTTGATGCGTTGATTAAACGGCTGGGCACGGATTTAGGGGGAAGCAATACACTTTCAGGGGAGGTAACTTTGTCAAAATTGTTTTGCTACTTTCCGAAACGGGGTCTATTCTATAAGAGAAGAAAGCGCTCCCAGAGGGAGCAAACCCTGTCCTTATAAAGTAGACCCTTTTCAGAAGGAGACTGGGAACAGGAAAGCAAACAAGAAGTCATAAAAATTATCTCCCATGTTAAAATGGCGGCTAAATTTCAAGGTGTATCTATTTACCTTAAAAACATGAAACACAAAACAACCTAATCAGGACATGCACAGGTTATCTAGACAATATTTAGAATTTGTAAAAATAAATAAATAACAATCACTGGTCATTTTATTGTAAAACGAGAAGAACCAAAAAATGAAACAAAAAACGAATTCTTGTAAGAATGTGTATAGGTATGGCATAAGGTAATAAAGCATTAGAAAGTCCTGGTAGTTTGCTTTGCTGGCATAGATCCCTTTTGAGAAACAATTTTGTCTTTAATCATGTTTATTTTCAGTTTCTGCCTGTTGATGGCTGATTGACGGTGTCAGACATACATCAGTATATTACTGCTCTTAATGACTGCTCTACTTCTGACAGATTTGCATTACTCTTGCTAACAGGTTTTCTTTGGGTAAGTCTTTTCGTCATAGTATAAAACTGTATTGGAGTGTTGGAATGGATGTTTGGCCTGGAATCTTGGACTGAATAAATGGTGCGAAGTTTTCGCATGGAGTTTTAGTTTAAAGTGTGTCGTGTGCAAATAACATTGACTGTTCAGTCGGAAGTTGAGCGTTGTCTGAAACAGTCTCACACTTCTTAGGGCATAACTGTCGAGATTTTCCAAAGGCCGGGTATGTGGGTTCAAAGAGGCGGTGGATGATCTATTTAGAGTCTCGGGGCAAAGTCCCAAGAAAACATAGACTAAGTATAGACTATGAAAGATACTGAGTCTTCATGAAACTTGTTTTCAGTCTTTGGTTGAAAAACAACAATAGTTTTTGTGGCTGTCATTATATGCCCATTTTGCACAATTATTAGCTTATATCTCACACAAACTACCTCTGATACAGACAGGATTTTCTGACAGAAAACTCTCCATAATTAAATCTGTGCCGGTATGGCATACCGTGACACCTACTTTTACAAACAGGAGTAGCAGTCATATATCAATAACATTATGACAAACAGTATAGCTCCTGATGAGACGGCTATTTTATGATCTGAGTCTAAAATGTATACGTCTTGCTCTGAAGGACAGAAAGGCTTCAGCATATTTTATTCGTACAGGTGACATATATTTACATGACACCTTTTTATTCTTATTACAAAGTGAATGCGCAGAATTCAAATGGGATGGATTCAAAAGGAAGTCACATAATTTATGTGAAATCATATTCGATTTGGCAACCTATTCGATCGAACATATGACCGTGCTGTGCATAGCAACTGGAATTAAAAAAGGAGATATATCAAACCTGTGATTTGTAATAAAGCCACGCAAAATAAAATAATAAGCTTCGCTACATTTCGCTGCAAATAATTTATATTATTTATCTTCACTAATTAAAGATGAACAAAGGGTCACAACTCAGGTGTATTGCGGGTAATAAAATAAAGAATAAGAGTAAGAATGACGAATAAAGAGTACGAAATATAGCTATTGACTCAACGGGGAAAGGAGCCTGACCGACATCTAACAGAATCCATACTCAGTACAAAATGCGAAAGAAGTAGTCAAAATCAATAAATAAAAGCCAGAGTGTGTCTTGCCACGGTGTTTTGCACTATAAATGGACTATTATGAGCTATTATTGCAATTATCAATTTATGATAATAAGAGAACCATCACAGCATTTACAGTCAGGACGAAATGTTTCCAGAAATCAGTGATAAATAAAGTCTGCACATAATGCACCAAGAACTGTCAGGTTTGATGGATACGAATATTACTGGCACGGATCCTAAAATCGGGACGTGGGTCGGGGGCGGAGGGGTGGGGGTGCTGAAAACTATAAAAATGTGGAAAATTATGTCGTATGAATTTGCATTTCTACTGAGGGTTAGTGGGATGGAGGGGCGACCATAAATACCTTCTCCACATCCATACATATACCACTTGTGCCGTTTCGAAAACGGTGCATAACATTTGTGATTTTTTGAACATGAATTAGTATGTTATGAATATTTACAACACAAATTGTTCAAACCAGTATCTGAATATGATAAGGAATACAAAATAATAGTTAAATAATGTTTTACCGCATAAATCTCCGGACGTATGTATCAACTGATCAAACAACGCTAACAGCAAACATTTGACGCATCATATACCTCAAACTACGGGCGGCTCATATTAAACCACACTTTTATTCGTGATTAAGTTCTGTGATTCTTACGTTATTTGTAAATATGATAATTATACGTGTAGCAAGACTCAAACCCAGCTGAAGAAGTAATTATTTCTAAAATATTTGAACTGTTTCAGATAAACAGTTACGCTAAAAAGCATACTATATGAAGAGCGACAAGCCAGTTCGTCCTGCGCTATTTCGAGGGTTGAGCGCAAGACTATTGTAACTCAAACATATTTTTGAAACCCTTGTTTAGGGGCAACTTGGACCCCTTTGTAAACAATGCAAATTTAGGTGCCATTGCTCATACGAGCAATGGCACCTAAATTTTCATTGTTTACAGAAAGAAATGTTGTAATCTTCATAATGCCTTCATGGTGAAGAGATTAGGTTTGGGGAAAAACAACCATCTGAGTTACGCTAGTCTTGCGCTCAACCCTCGATTTGTAGAGTTAATAACTATGTGTCATTTCTTGGGTATCTTCACATATCTTTTTGTTGATGTTCAGGCGTATGAACAAAATATTGATATTTTCATATTAAGGAGACTACTCAGTCGGCTCTCGCCATCCTCCAGGAAGTTTTTTTTTTGCCTGGTGCTTTACACAGAAGTTAATTTGTACACTTTTGTCATGATTTAATGCAGGTCTTTTGTCGTACCTACCTATGCACAAAAAGTTCCATTATATTTGAAATAAAAAAATGAATATTTTTATTTTTCACTATTGTAAAACTAGCTGCAGTTAATGAAGACATTGATAGGGTAGATAAATTGGCGGCAGGTTTTCAACAAGCTCCACTTGTTCAATCTTTCTGAAATTTTCACTTGAAACACATCGGTAATTAAAAATCAGCAAAGAAATATAATATATAAAAATACGACATATATATATATATATATATATATATATATATATATATATATATATATATATATATATATATATATATATATATATATATATATATATATATATATATATATATATTATTAGATAAAAATTCCAAAACATCACTGCGCTATGAGCCCGGAATTGTATACACTTAGAAGAAGGAAGATCCTTTGAAGATTACATGTGGAGTTCAACGCAAGAAAGAAAAAACGCTCTTATGCAATGCCAACAGCAAATCCCCAGATTTACGTCAGATATCATACTTTACATTACATTTTCGTTACACATCATACTTGCACTACTCGCTGTGATTTTGGTCTCTGTTTCACTGCGTATATGACATAATAAAACTGACTTCCAACAGAAACAAATACGCCAAAACGTGAGAAAATGTGCCTTCTGACATGCATCCGAAGAAGACTTGAATCAACCTGCGCATCCGTGCCGTCTGACCAGAAACTTCGTTGTCCACATGAAGAAACTTTGCAAACTTGGCTCTCCTAAATGCGCCCAGTGAAGAGTCTTATTAAACAGCTAGAATGTGCAGGTTGATCCGAATCTTCACTGGACGCATTTTTCCGGAAGTACGTTTTCTGACGTTGCGGCTCAAATGCTGTTTGAATAGAAAAAGTTAAAACATTGGATATTGTATGTATACACGTTATTTTAGCCAGTGCATGACAAAACCAACAAAATGGTATGTGAGCCCAGCGAAGAATCAGATCAGCCTGGGCATCCGCCCAGTCTGATCAGAGTTTTCTCGGTGCGTTCAATGGATAGCAAAGGATCTAAGCCTTTGTCATGCGGACAGCGAAGACTCTTATCGGACTGGGCTGATGCCCAGGCTGATCTAAGTCTTCGCTAGGCGCACATGCCATTTTGTTGGTTTTGTCATGCGCTAGCTAATTTTTTATTTTCTTAACTATTGTATTGCACTATTAACTATCATATACGGTTTCTGATCAGGTATTTTGCTCTTAGCTAGTGTTACTAAGCAGAATTCCTCCAACAGCGACGGCCATGACTTGACCATGGTGCCCCATAGGTTATTCAATCGTATTTAGGTAGTCTGTCTGCTTTTATGACGAGACTCACTTATTGCAAACCATTATGTAGAGCTAATGTATTTACCCTAAATATTCGAACACATTAACTCCTTACTGTACTGCTCTTATAATTTCCATTTTACTACCTGTTGATATGTTTAAAAAGTGCTGGATGAGTGGCTAACAGAACTAGCCCTGATCAAATACCGCATTCTGTGACTTCTGATCTGGGTCGACACTTTCACTTTGGTCTGTCTGTTCGAATAAATAGGGTAAATAAGGTACCTGAGCTTCTATCGATGATGTTCGTCAAATATCACAATTGTTCACCTCACAAAGCATTTCTTTTCCATAATGAAAGGTTCAGAAGTAAATTCCGAAGTCCCAAGCACTGTCAGTGTAAGGAAAATGCTCCTATATTTAACTATAAAACCAAACACAATATGAAAAAAGCAGAACATGACTAAAACTGCAATAAGAAAGCAAAACATACATATTGTCGGCCCTGTATCTCCGCTTAAAGCAATATCCTCTCACATCTTTTTACATATATTTTCTAGAAACTTCATCTCCAAAACCACCTTACAAACTTTGATATGAACTTCTGACTGTTCCACAGAGATAATGATTATTAGCTCAAATGGTAATAATTTGCTTTCTTGCGGGGTTCTTATCAATACTGATTTTCTCGGTGAAGAGATCATTAAAACAGCAAGAAAAAAGATATGCAAATATCTTTATTCCCAAAAAACGACGCAAGAATCTTATTATATTATTGAAGAGCCATGCTACCTAGAAAATCATGAGGATCACAAAGGATTTTACAATCATTCTCAACCGCGAGAGTTGCTCTGACCGAAAACCAATCATTTCTGTGATGAATTCCCTTTATCAGTTATGATTAAGGTACATGGTATGTACATTTCTTATAAGTAACATGATCTAAAGAATAAATATATAAATGTGTTTTGGAAGGTAAACGAAACCAAACTGATGAGACAGAAACCAAAGTAAAACGAAGAGACAAGTATAAGTTTGGAAGAAAATAAAAATTAAATGCGCAACGCACGAAAAGGGACATGTAATTTCCGGACAACGCAGGCACTGATCAGCCTGCGCATACGCGCAGGTTGATCTGGGCCTTCGTTGTCCACTTACAGAATCAATAGATACTGTAGTATATGTCGACAAGCAGAAGTGCCCAGAATAGACTGCACAGATGCGCACGCTCATCTGGATCTACATTGTCCTCAAATTGAATAAGGGCCATTTTCGTGCGTTACACATCAAACAGAACATATAACCGAGCCACGTTGTGAGAAACGGTCCTTCTCGTATATATGGACAATGAAGGTTTAGATCAGCTCGGTCATCATTGCATACATTACTATAGAATCAAGTAGCACATGACTTGATTGAATACGTAGACCTACAGTAATGGTACAGAAAATACTATGCTTAAAGGTGTCAATGAAAGAATTGCGTATTTACGTTTTAAGCTGAATGTATACACCTAGTACTTTTCACGACATTTTTAACAAGTAAGACAACTTTTGTTACTTCCTGCACATCACGCTCCTGCTGAAAAGGTGCACACTCTAACTAAAATGAAAGAATTTGCTCCAAGGAGAGCACATTCTTTCCTTTTAGAGTAGATCCCTTTTCAGAAGGAAAGATCCATTCTGCATAGTTTCCTCCCCTGAAAATGTATGAGTTCGCTTGATGTGTGAGACCGTATTACACTGCATCTATTCTGCCTGTCCGTTCAACAAATTGCAAACATCTACATGAAATTACAAAGGAAAGGCCACAATCGGGAAGCACAGCTTTCCCAAGGCATCCAAAGAAACTGAGACGAGGAACAAACAAGGACAATGGCACATTTGCAATAACCGACGTACGAACTAAGATGAACGATCTATGACGTTTCTGACGGGTAAAGCTAGCTACCGTAAGCTCCGCCACCCACACACAGACATAGACACACACACACACATACACTCGAGAAACCTCTTCGGTATGCTTTCGAACGGTCACCAGAAAAATACTGGGGAGGTTCTAGAGAGAGAGAGAGAGAGAGAGAGAGAGAGAGAGAGAGAGAGAGAGAGAGAGAGAGAGTGTGTGTGTGTGTGTGTGTGTGTGTATGTGTGCAGATAGGTAGCTAGTTTTACTCGCTGGAAACCTCGCCCTTTATTCTGAAGCAGCTACAAAAATATGTTCGGTCCGCGCGGGCATTATCTACTTTATCAGTGAAACATCCTAGTAAACACATATAATCACAATCACTCATGAAACAAGGCCTACGGCTCAGTGGTAATCTGAAGCCAGCATATCAGAAAAAACAAAGAAAAACGACCATGATGGGTCCTACCACAAATATTGACAGTTAGGCGCTACATGTTACGTAACCTTCTAAAACAGAGTGAGGAAGGAGGCCTCTTTCAATATGAAGCCCGACTTACCATCGTACAATTTAAAAGTGACCTCGTTTGGGTTGACAATCATGCATACAGTTCATGTTGTAACCTATCTACAGTCGACTCTCGTTATCTAGAAGTCTAAGGGACTCTAAGAAACACTTCGACATATCCGTACCTTGACATATCAGATTTGAAAAAATGAGGAAAAAATAAATCGAATAACCACATTTCACAAATGAATATGTAATTGGACTCCTGAAGTAAGAGATATTTTGAAAATATTGTGGAAAACAGGAGAAATTGCTCCTTTGGCGCAATTTCTCCTCTTTTCCACAATACATTGTATTTTGTTACTTGTTGTTTGATTTCCAAGTTAAAACAGGGACCAGATTTTACTTCAAGATAAGCGATTGTTTGAGATAGAGAAGTCCAGATAACGAGAGTCGACTGTATTTATGACCAGTGACAATCATTTAAAATTGCTCCGTAATCAGCGTAAAAAACAATGTATTCAGGTTCCGACAGACTGAGCAAGATTGTTTTCAACCAACCAACGTTAGTCTTGTAAATTAATTTAGGGAAACGGCGATAAAGCCTAAACAAGTTTCTGTTCTGGTATCCCTGTTTAAAGCAGTTTAAAAGTTTATTCCAACTGAACCAGCGCAGGACAAAACTTACAATAAGACCTGTGTGTCCAGCAAAGACTCAGATCAGCCTGTACATCTATACCCAGGAAGGTAATGATTCTCGTTAATCTATCTGGATAGCCTGGAGGCTGTAGAATGCACAGGCGGTCACCGAAGACTGATCAGACTGCGTGGAGGCGCAGGCTGAGTCTTCTCTGGTCGCATAAGTCTTATTGTAGGTTTTGTCGTGCACTGGCTCATTATCATTAAAGTTCCCCAGTCAGCATTCTACGTAAATCTATATCGGGCCGTCATCGGCCCGTCAGGGTAGCTGACGGGCCGATGACGGCCCGATGTAGATTTACGTAGAATGCTAGCTGGGGGACTGACTTGACTAGGTACTCTAGCAAGATGTCTACTCGCTGTTATACAAAGTTTGCATTTCATTATCTCTGACCTCCACCTAGACTGGCTCCAGTCGTTTTTGTTTTATATCTATTTCTCTCTTTCTCTACATTATTTTTGTTATCATGATCCTCTTTAATCCAACTTCAAGTTACCTATGGCTGAACATTCTAGCCAAGGGACTGAAGTAAACAAAAATTCTACAAGCTGTACAAGTGTTGTGTCCCCTAAAAAAAGAAAAAAAGAAAGAAAAGAAAAATAAAGAAAGGGTCTGGGGCCAGACTGACCTCCACCCTGCTATCAGAAAACATACGCCGGATAAGTATGAACCCCAAATTATTCAAAAATGAAACTGTATGCCTTGAAATTGTGCCAAATACAAATATATTTCAATGCGTTAATTAGTTGTAATATAAGTTAATATTTCTAATAAACGGATAACGTTAATCTTTTATCCGCGTCAGATTTTATCAGATAAATATGAAAATATGAGAACAGTTTTATTAGTCTGACATGAATGTATGATAAAGTCATGATAATAAAAACACCTGATATGCATTCCCTATTAACTCAACCTATTTATGCCTAGCGTCCCATAAAAGGGACATTGGCAAACAGTATAAACCCAGATCAGACACCGCAGAACGCGGTGTCTGATCAGGGTCTACACTACTTGCAATAAATACAGGAATTTATATTAATATGGTAATAATATAAAAGTACCAACCACTCCTGCTATTAGAAATGGACGTGTCCAAAAAGTTGAGGTAAGAGAATCCACTTGGCTTTAATGGGTTAATATTCGGAATGGAACCATTGAGCAAATTGTGTGTGCAATAAGGCTGGCACAATTAATCGGATATCTAGAAGTATTTCAGGCATCTACACTGTTTGATGCCTGTCAGATCACATACATACAGTAAAGTACAACATATGGTAAGAGTCATGCTCAGACAGACAGGTAAAATAATGACCGAATCTTCAGTGATTACTAATCGATTATCAATCGCAGTGGCAGGACTGATAATCGATTATCTTTTCAGCTCTGATTAGCCAGCCTTAGTGTGCAAGACTATATTGCTATCGTGTTATCAAGATCTCTGATATTTAAAACTTAGCTGGTTCATCAGGTATGAATGACGCTCTGCATGTTGGGTAAAAATTTCAGCAGACAACGTTTTGCAATATTATTCCTATGGAGACAATTTGCATGAAATGTCAAAGCCTATTTTCAGGGTAAAATATGCCCGAAAATATCAATCTGTTGTGTGCTGAGAAAATGGCAATGGTTAAAGTTTAGGATAAGTATGGTAAGGTATTTCGATGTTCGAGTGATCAGAGAATCTCTTCAAATCCCTTATAACAGATGTGAGTCGGTGAACTTATCTATTTTTTAACTAACAGTATTTTTTTATCATACACCTGAAAAGATAACTATCACCTGTTATCCGGATATTCAACATCTCGTAACGAGGAGATGACACTTTCCTGGAGCAAATACGTGCAACTATTACCTCGTGAAAATCGTTTGTTAACAAAATTAAAGTCACATTCAAACAAATACGTCACTGAATTTCCAGAATTAACTGAAAGTCAGAAATTCGTCTTAGATATATTAAGCATCGAAAAAAATACACCGGAATTTACGCAATAAAGTCATTTTCGGATTGTTTGCAGAAATTTTAAAAAGTAATGTGATTGTTCTTGTTACCTGTACTGGTTCTTCGTGTACAATACGGGAGAAGGGTCCTTGTGCCATATTACACGGACAACTAATGCCCTGATTAGCCTGCGTCTCTGATCAGGCGCTATGTTACCCGCTAACAGAATCAAGTCTGGAGAATACAGTCGACTCTCGTTATCTCGAAGTCCAAGGGACGAGATATCCGTTCTGCGACATATCAGATTTGCAGAATTGAGGAAAAAAACTAATTCGATTAACCACATTTAATAAATATATATGTAATTGGACTGTTGAAGTTATATATTGAAAATATTGTGGAAAAGAGGAGAAATTGCTCCTTAGGAGCAATTTCTCCTCTTTCCAACAATATTTTTTACATGTTGTTAGATTTTCATGTTAAGGCAGGAACCAGATTTTCACTTCGAGATAAGCGGTAATTCGAGATAAGCGAGTTCGAGATAGCGAGAGTCAATGTATTTCGACGAAAAAGAGACAGCGCGGATGCACAAGTTGTTCAGATATTACATGAGTTTGCACATCAGTTACCCTTTAGGTTCCATGCTTTTTATATGGGCTGCGCAATGCGAAAACGTGTCTTCGGGCATATGCGGACAGCGAAAGTCCAGATCAGCCTGCGCATCCGCGCAGTCTGATCAGGACCTTCGCTGTCCGCTTAAAGAATCATTGGGTAGTGTAGAATATAACGAAGTATAGCGAAGCTCCTGATCAGACTATATATCTCCACTGGCTGATCTGGATCTGTACTGGTTGCATTTACCCCGAAGGCACATATTTTCATGTCGCACCTCATATATGATCATTCGTTCTTTTCTGGAGTTACTGTGTACAACATTAAATCAATCTTCACTCGGGCAAAGCTTTCTTGCTAAAGCCGGGGTTTCAAAGAAAAAAAAAAAAAAAACATGCGCGTGTGAATTATGCCGCATCAACTTAGGTAAAGTTGATGGTAATTTTGCGAGCCCACAACTCGGAGAGAAGTACAGCTTCCTTCAAGATACCGGCACGAGTTGGTACTGTTTTACTTACATACTCTTTAAGTGATTGTCCTGTATTGCCATTTGACACCAACAACGAAACAAGTCGCATAGAATTTCAAGAAATGTTTTTTTATGAAAAAGGGAGGGATATGCAAAAAGTGAAAGGTAAGATCAACTTGCGCATGCAGAGAAGGGCCTTATCTAACCTCGCAAATACATATGACATAAGGACCCTTATCTCAACTTCCTGGGCCCATTTGTTCAAAACTAAAGACATCGTTAGTTAACGATTCGTTAAAATTTACATCAAATGATACGCAAATATGCTGAAATTTTTTGCTGAAAAAATGTGAGTAGCTTTTGCAGTGCAAAAGCTACTCACATTTTTTCAGCAAAACAAATCAGAATATTGTATATTGAATCCGCTAAAATAGTTAACGAAATGACCCTTAACGAGCTCATTAAGCTAACGACGCTTTGAACAACTGGGCCCTGATCATATGATTACTGTATTGTGGAACAAACAGTTCCCTCCATAAAAACAGTAAAGAACCAGAACAGCCCGCGCATTCATGTCATCAGGCAAGGCTTTTGTTGTTGAACTCAGTACCCACTATAAGGGTCTGACAAACGGAGAAGGTATTGCCCGAACTGTTCGGTTCGCAAGTTGATCTAAATCACCCCACTTCACAAATAGGGCAATACTTTTGAGCCTCGTCATGTGAAAAGGTGTCTTCAGGGCTTGTACGGATGTGTATGGATAGGGCATGTACGGACATATATGGTATGTGCCTACAGTGAAGGCCCTGCTCAGATCTTCGCTGTCCGTTTAAAATGTTTTGGATACTGTTAAATATAGTGTAACCTCCATGAACTGACACATCTCAAGAACAACCCCTTCTTATGACAAACCTATTTTTCCTAGTTTTACTAATATTTACTCTCACTACAAAACAGTCACCCTCCTACAAGAGCCAGTTTTGTGAGTTCCCAAGAATGGCTGTTGAACAGCCATTCTTGGGAACTCACAAAATTGGCTCTCGTAGGAGGGTGACAGTGTTGCAGAACGGTTGCACTGTTTATCGATTCGTAGCTCAGACCATTGTCCGACTGTGTGGCTTCGCTGGCTAACCTGGATCCTACCTGTTCGCATATCATCACGGTTACATGCCTATATGGTTTTGGCCCCCCCTTAAACCCCATTTTTATATAATAAAACTGGGGTTTACAGGGGTATACATTATTTTTCTTTTTCTGCTCAAAAGCATAGATTGTGGGTACTCGTTAGAACCGCCTCGGCGAGGCGGTTCTAACGAGTACCAACAATCTATGTTTGGAGCAGAAATAAGAAAAATGTCAGACTGTTTGTCTGAAAATTTTCATTTCTTTGGTGGTAAAATTTTCAGTATATTTCACTAGGCTTGGTTTCGTAATGGGCCCGAAGACCCCATTTTATACATGCTATGGCTTAAATTTATTTTTTCACAGCGTGCTTCGTTTGAATAAACTCCTTCAGATTATATCACATATATTCCACCTGGTTTCAAACTGATAAGCATTTGTTCCGCAGCAGGTAAGAATATGCGATTATCCAACATCATATTAATCATAAAACACATATCACGAAAAAGAGGTAATTTATGGAGCCTGTATTTTATGTGGACAATGAGGACCTAGAGCAGCCTGCATGTACATTTCTACAGTTCTACCGGATTTCGTCAAACTTACTGGGAAAGGCGAATTTCTTGATCAGACTTCAATCTTGGCTTTCCTGATTCGTATATGTCAAACGTATACTTTTGAGACGTTGCATAAAATAGAAATCAGAATTTTCCTGTATTTATAGGAACCAGACAAAGCTTAGCTTTACTTTAGAGGTAAACGATACATCATCATTCATATAATTGGAATATTATAATATGAAACACATGCGTATATAACTTTGTTATATAACAAGCCATGCATTTGTATTTGAAAGCCTAGCTCTGGCCGAATTTATGGAGAGGACCATTATTGCATAATCACACAAGGAAGGCTCAGATTAGTTTGAGCATTTCGTTACGAAAACACGCTTATTCAAATACACTGAAAATTTTACCACCAAAAATGACAATTTTTCAGATAAAATATTCTGATATTTTTTTCATATTTCTGCTCAAAACATAGATTGTGGGTACTCGTTAGAACCGCCTCAGTGAGGCGGTTCTAACGAGTACCCACAATCTATGTGTTCGAGCAGAAATAAGGAAAATTATGTATATCCCTATAAACCCCAGTTTTACTATATAAAAGTGGGGTTTAAGGGGGTCAAAATTACATAGGCATGTTTTTGTGATGTGGGGACTTTGTTTCCTGCAGGAATACATATTACTGAAACATTCATCGGCTAAAAGAAATGGTCTTAACCTGGGTCTTTTTGTTAACATTTAAGTATAGAGGGCCTTTTCTCATGTTAAGAATCACATGAGATCTTAAAAATTATTTTAAGACTTACATCGGTGTCAAATACGTCGAACCATTGTTCCATGTACTGTTTAATCAAGCTCTAATAAAGAAGACAAATTTTCGTAGTAATTGGCGTATTAACCCAAACAAATAATTTTTAGCAAATCCGACAGAAACTGTCAGGTAATTTAGTTGTTCGAGTCCGTATATGGGACATGAAATTCAAGTTCTCGAAGTTTCAGGTCGGACCGACAAGATCTAGTAAACACTTAACACCCTGCACAAACTGCATAGCCAGATCACTGAGACTGTTAACGTTGCAAAATATCGTAGAGGGTGGTATTTCAATAATTGTTATCTGGAATCCCAATATTTGCCCTACTACCTGGCTGTGCAAATCGTTCGCTCGGTTTTGTCAAAAGACAACTGAAATCCAAGATATCAATGTTTAGGGAGAGAACATATACTTGGTTCATCTACAGATCCAGTACCCGACAGCTGTGAGCCACCCCACCTGCAGCCCCTATCCCAACTGTTGACGATCTTCCAAGTAGAAAGACTGCAGTGCCAGGCTGCTCACTGAACAGTCAGACAATATGTCAGACAGGACAGTAAAACTAAGATATTGCAAACACTTGCTTGGCGTAGCTGGGGGCAAGGATGGGCTAATGTTCGTCTTAGTCTCTTACTCAAGACTTTACTAATAATAAATGATGTACTGACGCTTTTAGACTGGCTCCAGTCGTTTTTGTTTTATATCTATTTCTCTCTCTACATTATTTTTTTATCATGATCCTCTTTAATCCAACTCTAAGTTTGCTATGGCTGAACAAGGGACTGAAGTAAACAAAAATTCTATAAGCTATACACGTGTTGTGTCCCCTCAAAAAAAGAGATAAGAAAAAGAAAGAGAAGAAAAATAAAGAAAGGGTCTGGGGCCAGACTATGACGCTTTGTAAGGGAGAAATGCTTCATAATATATTGTACAGCCCTGGCACGAGGATCTGGTATATTTATAACGTTGTTTCCTTAAATAAGCTTCTATAGTAATTTTGTCCATCCTGACTGCGGAGAGTTAAGAAATGCACCTTCACTGGATGCATTCATTTTTGATCATGCCTATTCAAATATACCGAATATTTTACCACCAAAAAATGAAAATTTTCAGATAAAAATTCTGATATTTTTCATATATCTGCTCAAAACAAGGCAGTTCTAACAAGTACCAACAATCTATGTTTTTGAGCAGAAACAAGAAAAATAATGTATACCCTGCAAACCCCAGTTTTACTATATAAAAGTAGGGTTTAAGGGGGTCAAAATTATATAGGCATGTTTTCGGGATGCTTTCTCACCTCCAACAAACACTCCATGAAACTGAGTAATATATGTCTGATTGGGCTGATCGCATGCATTCTTGCGACAGGTGTTGAAAAAGGACCTTAAACTCTTGACCAGGGTCTAAACTGTGTGCATGAAATATAGGTAAATCATTACGAAAACATGCCTATCCAAATATACTGAAAATTTTACCACCAAAAAATGAAAATTTTCAGATAAAAATTCTGATATTTTTCATATTTCTGCTCAAAACATAGATTCTGGGTACTCGTACTATTGAGTACCCACAATCCATGTTTTTGAGCAGAAATAAGAAAAAATAATGTATACCTTGCAAACCCCAGTTTTACTATATAAAAGTGGGATTTAAAAGGGCAAAATTATATAGGCATGTTTGCGGGATGCTGTCTCACCTCTAACAAACACTCCATGAAATTGAGTATAATATGTCTGATTGGGCTAATCGCATGCATTCTTGCGACAGGTGCTGAAAAAAGACCTTAAACTCTAGATCAGTGGTAAAACTGTGTGCATGAAATATAGGTAAATAAAATACAGACACCACTAAAATCAGATATGAACCTGTCCAATCTATAAGAAAAAAGATTTATTTGTAAAAGTGGGTTAAGCTATATGATAAAGGTCGATGCAGAATGACGGACCATTCTGTGATAACTGCGTATTCATTCTTTTCGAGTATAACAATAGTGAGAGTACCACCTTAATGAAGACGCTGTTCAACCAATTTCATGAAAAGACTGAGCCATTTTGATAGTGATAGGCAGTGTCAATAGCTCATATTTAGATCACGCCAGATCAGGTCGTTGGAATCAGACTATAATAGCATGAAAAACAGAATAGCAGAAAACTCTTAACCCTTGGTACACTAATGACAAAATAGCGGGAAACAAATGATTTATATTTTTCACACGGCTAATTTCACCGAAAAATGGAACTTGACATTTCATGCAAATCGTCCCCATTCGCATGAAATGTAAAATTCCATTTTCTGGAAAAAAAAAGAAAAAAAAAAAAAGAAAACTATTTACAAAATTTAACGTAATCTGCTAGCGTTTGGATTTACCATAAAAAGTTAGAAGTGGAGAACAAGGATCTGGCTACTGCAATTCAGTAGAGTGTCATTTATATAACAGTTCAAATCTCTTATCAAAGATCTAAAAAATATGAACAAAAAAAAAAAAAAAAAAAAAAAAAAAAAACTTTATAAAAACTGTTGTCAGAATTGTTTCTATACTGGGAAGCATGAAGTAGTTGTGGTCATGGTACAAAGCCATAATCAAAACTCATAAATCCGTAAACGAACGACGAATCTGAATGTTCAGATCAACAGACATGGACCCCAGAATAAAAGGGTGTAATCAGGCGTCCGCGGATAGTAAGCATTACTTGGTAAGCAAGCTTCGCCCAAAAAAGGCTCCAAGCGAGTAAGTACAGCCGATTTAACAATATGCTCACCTTTCCGATTTTTTTCAAATACGTTACCTTGGAAACAACATATTTCCTCATAACTCATAATTTTGTTTAAGTTATCGTAGAGTTAATTACCCGTGGCCGCGTGTATCTGGTCAGTAGGGAATATTTCAGACTACAGAATTGAACCGGTAGCCAGGAAAATATATGCGCCATATATACTAGAAGTTACGGGCCTATTCCTGGTATCTTTTTTGTCGTTAAGAGCCAAAAAAGTATCTAACTGTTGCTGCGAATAGCGATGGCCCTGACTAGACTACACGTCGGATGCGCAGTCTGTTCAGGGCCTTCATTGTGCGCACATGGCATAACTTTCCTTTTCCTGGTATCCTGTTCCGTGACATGTGGCATGAATCTGCTACGAACGGTTCGACCCATACTGATTAGAAGCATCTATGAGATTCCATTCTTTGTTTATATAACACCTGTGCAAGGAAATTGCGAGGGACACGCAGAGATCAGATGCTTTGAGCCGCACCATGCGAAAACGTGTGGGTGGGCTTATGCGGACAGTGACGGCCCAGATCAGCCTGCGCATCCGCGCAGTCTAATCAGGGCCTTCACTGCCCGCTAACAGAATCATTGGATACCACAAAATGCATGAATGGAGAGCAAAGGCCTGGATGATACTTTGCGCATGCGCGGGGTGATCTGAATCTGCGCACTTTGCGCATGTTTGACTGTACTTTTTCGGTTGGGGCGGTACAGATGATTTACATTATCATAGTTTAAATATGCTTCGGTCTTCTGGGTCAAACTACTCGCAGACTGAAATGTACGAAAGCGGCGACAAGTGTACGGATTGTAGAAAACCAAAGAAATGGCTAATGTATTTTTATAATTCGAGAAACCGAAAACCAAATACACAGGTAATAGGTTCATCAGGAAAATTCTTTTTAACTCACCCCAAGAAGATTTTTCACTTCGTGAAAATTCTTCTTGGGATAAGGTAAAAAGATATTTTGGTTAAGAGAAAGTAAACAAAATATGTTGTTGAATATTGAGTCTTGGAAAGGACCCCAAGAAAAACTGAAAATATTGCATATCAAGTGGCATACATGTATATGCTACGTGTACATATATATTCATTTATGAGCAGTCGTTTTTTTTTTTTTTTTTTTTTTTTTTTTTTTTTTCAAATTACCCCACATCAAGTTCAGCTGTATTCTCAAACTGATATTCATAAAAATAAATATTCATAATCTAGCTTCTTCTGTTTTCTTTTTTTCTTTCACAATGTTCCCTTTCCCTTTAATGTCAGTCATATATACAAAACAGAAACAAAAGAAACCACAGATGTATAGGGAAAATGTAACCTAGTTCAGTGACCTGAAACGCCTGGTTCCCAACTGTAAATTGAAACCAGAAATCACAGTTCAAAGGACAGTCACATTTAGCCTATAGTTAACAACATATTGGACTATAAATCATCAACAAACGTAATATCAAAATACGAATCTAAAACATTTATTGGTTTTTATATGACAAACTGTCAGCCATAGGCCGATAACAAACTTGACTGAAAGCCAATAAGATTTTCAACAAATTTTGTAATTTTCTAATCTTTAATAGTCGCTGATAACCAGCCAGTCTTCTGTGTATTGAGATACATTTTATGCCTTAGAACTTGCACGTAGATATTACTTAATATCAAATAAAATTTCAGAACATAAAGTTAAGTTTCAAAGCCATGCAAAGACGATTTATGTCGATATAATCTCGAGCGGAAGCCCAATTCTGACAGGCAGAACGTTTCGGAATATAAAGGTAGACAAGCGTGAAACAATCCGCTTCTTTTACCACGATAATAAATTCATCTTCCACAATCTTACTTATGGCGAGTATGTACATCCGATTAAAGAGGCAATGCTTCCTAGAAATCAAGGCTCGACTTCAGACTCACTGATTGCAGTGGCAATAAAACATAAAGATAATCAAAGCACTGACAGCACTAGTGGGCCGATTGTCTCTGAGTGTAGGCTGGGAAAATGGTCCTAAACGCGGACGTAAGACGGTTTCCTTCAAACCTTAACTTCTTGTAATTTAAGCAAACAGTGCAGACCCTGATTAGACGCCGCGTTCTGTGGAGTCTGATCTGGGTCCGCACTGTTTGAGAATGTCCCGAACGTCCTAGTCCAGGTTTTACAGATAACCGTCTGTCAAAAGCACTCTAACGTCACAGCAACAAGAATATCGTGGCTATAGACATGATAGATGACCGTTACCTAAATTTATCTTACGCACGGTCTGATTATATTGGTCACTGATAATCACGTAGACAACTACCTTAAGGAAATTTTGGCGTTTGTATACTTTGGCTCGATTTTAAACAAAAACCCAAAAACGAAATTTTGAAAACTCTTGCGAGACAACCTTGACACTGCATCTTACTCATAAATTTGAGTCGATATACAGAAATCCCTATATAATGCGAACAATGGAGGCCCAGAACAGCGTTATTCGCACACGTTTTCTTCATTTTACTTATTCTTAAAAACAACACCAACAAAACATTCTATGGTACTTAAGTTGCGCATTGAATTTTAACTCTGTCACTTCTGCAGGCCAAAACAAATGCCTTTACAAATTGTGTAAATCCCGATGAGACGGCTCTAGCCGCCTCATCAAGAAATACAATGTTTGCCATTCTGTTTGTTACACTTCTATTTGCAGCAATGAACACTTCCAAATTTAAAGCGGGAAGGACCCATTACAAAAACCCAGGGGTGGAAAACTTAAAGGTACAATATGCAGTCTATATGTTCGGACAGACATGTAAGGACCTATAGGAGTTATCTAATCGATCTGATACAGACAGCCACTGCAATCCGAAAACACTAGAACACAAGAACACGATGTTCAAACTTTAGTGTTAGTATTGCAGGGAATTACGGTGTCCTAAAATTTAGGATACCTATGAATCTGCTGTGTTATTACTGAAACGTTCTACAAGAAATTTAAGTATTTTTATGTAATTGGTAAGTCAAAGAAGAACACCTAATTTGGCCCCATTATAAATGTTCCCATTGCTACATGTATACTGCATTAAATTTGATTTTTATAGCTTGGTACAATTCCTTATCAGGTAAACATTGGAAGCCAAGTTGTTCATCATATAAATCATATAAAATGTAATAGAAATATTTCCATGTACCCGGAGGAAGGAGGGAATCCCCTCCGAAAATTGTACCAAGTTATATATAATGTTATCCCTTTTGATAAAGAACCACAACGGATTTTTATGTTATTAACTGCGCCGTGCAGGGAACGTAATAATAGTTCGACTGTCAGTACTGGCAATGACCAATCGTAATAACATACGAGAAATGCTACTGTTTGTGTGTTCTAAGATGGCTGATTAGACCAATTCTAGCTCTAAACTGTCTGTTGCAGATGGAACAACAGAGGTCAGAGCAAGACAGCTCTGTTGGTGATGCCTTAGCTCTGGCTTTGCGCTGTGCACGTTTCTGCTCGGCTTCGCTGATTCTTTTTGCTCATATTTACTAGCACCTCTTCTGATGATTCCTCGCCACTTTGCTCGGTCCTGTGCAATTTTCCCATGACTCTGTTCGTATGTTGCCTTGAGGGAAGCTTTGAGAGTGTCTTTGTTTCGCTTCTTCTGACCATCATGGGAGCGTTTGCCCATTTCTAGTTCTCCATAGAGGATTTTCTTTGGCAAACGTTCCTCAGGCATTCTGGTAACATGGCCTGTCCATCGTAACTGTGCCAGTTTATGAAGAGTATGTACACGTTGCATCCCTGCCCTTTTCAGGACTTCTGTGTCTGGAATCCTGTCTTCCCACTTAATCTTTAAAATATTTCTAGGGTATCTTGTATGGAAGTGGTTCAGTCTTTTGGCGTGCCGTTGGTAAACTGTCCGCGTTTCGCATACATAATGAAAAAAGGAGTGATGGCAATCGGACGTGTGGCAAATGTATGGCAAATCTGATCTAGTGTCTTATTTGAACGAACTGTATGTATGTGCGTGCTTTATTTTGTTTGCATATTTTCATTGTTTGTATATATTTTGTTAGGTGGGCCTCAAGGAAGAGTAGCTTGTAGCTAATTGTGTTACCCACTGAAAATAAAGTCTTTATTTTATTATTATTATTATTATTATTACATACAATAGTGTTGGCAGGACCAGAGCTTTGTAGACGTTCAGCTTTGTGTCAAGCCTGATTCTACTTCGATCCCAAACACTACCACGTAGTCGATCAAATGCTGCACTAGTTTTGGCAATCCTGGCATTGACTTCATCATTGATGATGAAGCAGGGGACGTACAAGTTTTAGATAATTAATATTCAATAAGCTTTATTAGAAGTAATTACTTCGAGATTACTAGTAATTAATCATGATAGAAAAGACAACCAATCAACTTAACACCTGGTTGTCAAAGTTTCTTATCTGAATAAGGAACTTTTGCGTATATACGACCACCCACTTCCAAATGCCATCAAATGAGGGGTGGTAGGGGTTGATTGGTGGAAATGACATCTAGAATACATTTCTTCACGTCTCTTTTAAAATCTGAACGGCTGTGCGGTATGTTGTTTGAAAATACAGTTATTTTAATCTATATAAACAAACAAGCAAACAGCAGATGCTGAAACCGGGCTAATAGTTATCTTTAACAGACACTGACCACACTGCACGGAGATATATGCTCCTAAAGTTGATTTGAAGTACATGTTGCGATTCTTTTCAATAAATGGTGCGCTTGAGAGAGTGCGATCATCCTGCAATCTCATATACATATTTAGGTGAATGAAAACACCACCAAGGGAGATCATTCTGACCTCAACGTATTTGTTTTCCGTCTGAAAGACGGAAAACAAACACGTTGAGGTCAGAATGATCTCCCTTGGATGAAAAGATATGGGCCGCGGCATGCGAAAACTTTTCTTCGTGCATATGCAGACAGTGAAGGCCCAGATCAGACTGCGCAGAAACAAACTTCCAGATTTTAATTATCTCTATGTATACCCTTTCACGTTACCTATCTATACCGTGTGGACTCTTCTGCCTCAGCTGTTTGGACAGGTCCATATCCAATAGAAACGTTGCTGGTCAGTTTATTATTACCATCTAAACAACGTAGACCCTGATCAGACCCGTGTTCTGCAGCGTCTGATCTGGGATTTTACACTGTTTGCCAAGACATGCCGTCTAAATACTAGAGTAAAACGACACAACTATATTCATTTACAAGCATTAATTTATATTCAGTAGTCCGAAAACCTATTCGGATGCAATTTGCAGGAATTAGTTATCTTAATGCCAGTGTATTATCAGTTGTTCTCTTTAACCTATCTCTTGATTTTCTGGTAAATAACCGTGTTAACAAACTACAGGAGCTGCTAAATGACAACACAATAGCACTGCTTACTTACTTACCGTCTGAATGTATTAGCATCAACGAACAATCATCAACAATGCAAACGTACAAGTGAAGATAATCACAATCTCGAAGCACAGCCTTCCCGAGGCACCGAAATAAGATTTGATTGATTGAGTTGAGGCTTTACGGCCCAGTCAACCCATTAGGATCACGTCGAGCCGGTCAGTTTACCTAACCACACCTTTATTGGGCAGGCTTAGTCCTCTAAGTGGTTACCAGTACTTGTGCACATTCTTACCGAAAGAAGAAGAGATGATGACCAAACAATGACAAAACAAACGCTTTACAAGAAGCCACCGAAACACGAGCAGAGAAGAACTGAAACAATCAGTAGAAAAGCTGCTCATGGTGATGGGGTTTTGGGAGTGGGGGTAAACCAGTTTTTACTCGCGCGAAACCTCGCCCTTAAAATTCTGATGCAGCTCCAAATTACAAATACAGTCGAACCTCAATGGCTCGAACATCTTTTGGACCATGGGAATTCGTTCGAGACATGGGTAGTTCGAACCACTAAGGGTTAATCATGGCACAAGTTCAGGAAGCAAATAGCGATAATTTAGGGAAATCTTTTCGATTTTCTACACAATAATTATATATTGTGTGTACTCATTAGAATCGCCTCAATGAGGCGATTCTAATGAGTACACACAAGATACAATTTCATCATAAAAAAGAAAATTTCCTAAATATTTGTTTTCTGGAGTTGTCGGAAGAATTTCGTAGGGACTGAAAACGAGTTCGAACTAGCCATGGTAAACGAGCCATCGGTGTTCGAGCCATTGAGGTTTTACTGTATATGTTCTGTCCGCATAGGAATCATCTATCTCATCAGTGAAACATCACAGTGAAACACACATAAATCACGAACACTATGTAGTAACAAAGCAAAGAGCTTTATGAAGCCAGAACGAAAGAAAACTACAAACAGGACAGGATTAACTTCGTATTAACAGTATCTAAGTCATTTCGGGATGATCTGTGCAAAGCATCACCGTATTTTCTGAGTAGAATTCCGCGCCTTTTACAAACGATCGCTGCACTGAAATGATGGATTGTACTCAGTTGCTACTATCTAACCCTTCAACCCTTGAGTTTCTGAAGTGAACCCTGTCATTGTTGAATTTGGCCACATACATTGTTGCACCACAAATCAATACCAAAACAGCAAACAGTGTAGATCTAGATGAGATGGCTCATAATGAGCCATCTCATCTGGATCTACACTGTTTGCAACAATATCTGTATTGATCTGTATGGCTGAAAGGGTTAAGATTTTATCGTATTCAATGCGTTGTACAATAAAGTCTCTGGTCGATTCAACCACTTCAGCTGCTCAAACAATACAACGGCGTTGTGTTCTAGTTTACTATATGCAGCTTGATTGTGTTGGGGTTTAACGACACGCCATCCCTTGTGGGTCATTGTGTGTAGTCTCCCAGAGAAAGGGAGAAAAGAGATAGTAAAGGAGATGAAAGAGGGGGATAGGGAAGAAAGAGAGAAGTGAAAGAAAGTGAAGGAACAGAAGAAATAACAACACCCCACCTCTACTTTTACTTGTTGCATGGACAGCAGGCCTTGCCCAACTGTCAGCCAATATCAGTTGGGCGCCCCGGTGATAAAAACTACAGGACACCTTTGCCTCACCAAACCACCCCATTAACTATATGCAGAAACTATATATACTGTGAGTTTGTACGCGTCTGCCAAACATCACGTAAACAACGTCGCGAATTGTTGCGAATTATGCAATGATTTCGCACTTACTGAAAATGATACATCGAACGAACATCGCAGCATTACATTTCTTAGCATTTATCTTTTCCCAAAATGACGACCCCATGCAGTAAACTATGAGCACATTCCGCAGAAAAAAGTAGGCTGCAAGAAGCATTTCGGGTATCAAACAGTTTGAAGTGTTTTAGAACGGGAATAACTAAGCAATCACTGTCACTAACATAGGAGCGAAGCAGTTCGAAAATGTTCCTTATCATAGTGTTCAGTGAAGACACATATCAGCCTGCACACCCACACAACCTGATTAGCGTCACGAAAACACGCCTATATAATTTTGACCCCCTTAAACCCCACTTTTATAAAGTAAAACTGGGGTTTACAAGGATATACATTATTTTTCTTATTCCTGCTAAAAAAACATTGATTGTGGTACTCATTAGAACCGTCTCACCGAGGCTGTTCTAATGAGTACCCACAATCTATGTTTTGAGAAGAAAAATATGAAAAATATCAGATTTTTTTTATCTGAAAATTGTCCTTTTTTGGTTGTAAAATTTTCAATATATTTGAATAGGCGTGTTTTCGTAATGAGTCTCCGCTTGAAGACGCATTGCATCCATGGCTATACAGAGAATGATCAACGAATACAGTGATCAGACTGTGCGCATGCACAGGCTAATCTGAGTCTTTGCTTTGCGCATATGTCATAAGGTACATTTTCACACTTTGTGTTTCATATCAGTTTCATCCGCTCATTTCACATCCTCGGTAAAACTCAGTTTGCAAGTAAACGCTCAAATACAAGAGTTGCAACATTAGAACATGCACCGCACGATTATGTGCTGAAAGCGAAGATTAAGATCAGCCGGTGTGTTCTAAACAGTCTGACGAAGGGCTTTCATAATCAAGAATTTATTTTACATTATCATTATCCAATTATCCAATAAATAGCATTATTTTGAGTGGAGTAGGTGATCCTTTTCTATCTCAGGATACTCGTTATCATTGTCCAGTATTTGGCATTATGAATTTTACAAAACCAAAACATAAATGTTTTAATCGACATATTTGGATATATGAAAAAGGTAATTATGCTCTGCTAAGGGAAAAAGCTTTAATGACGGATTGGAATAATTTAAAAGACGAAAATGTTAATAACTATGCGACCAACGTAACAGATCACATAATTTCTATATCCAAACAGTGTATCCCGAACAGAATGGTGAAAGTAAAACCAGCAGAACCCCCATGGATAACATCTAATGTGAAAAGGCAAATTCGTAAACGAAAACGATTATATAAAAAAGCTCGAATTACAAATGACCCAGTTATATGGCGTAAATTTAGGAAATACAGAAACGAAACTACTGCATTAATTCGTACATCCAAACAAGCTCATATTGACAAATTAGCTGATAAATTAAAATCTGAACAAAATTCTCCTAAAAATTGGTGGGCCACATTAAAATCTTTTATAACCCCAGAAAACTCGCGAACTATTCCACCACTGCAAAGTGAAAATACTATATTAACTGATGAAATGGAGAAAGCAGACTTACTGAATAATTATTTTCGTGATCAAACGGTTGTAGATGACGAAAACGTAGAAATACCCGTAATTGCTGATTACATTCTCAATTCTCGCATTGAAAATATAGCTTTGAGCCCAAACGAAGTAACGTCAGTTCTGAAATCTCTTCCACTGGGGAAAGCTGCAGGGCCAGATGGCATTAACAACAGAATTCTAAAGGAACTTGCGGATTGTATAGCAGAACCTCTTTGTAATCTTTTTAATCAATCATTATCAACAGGGCACGTTCCTGACACATGGAAAAGATCTCATATTACTCCCATCCCCAAACAAGGCGATTCATCTCTTGTCTCAAATTATAGGCCAATTTCCTTACTAAGTACCGTGGATAAAGTATTTGAAAGATTAGTTTTTAAGTATCTATATAATCATCTCATGGACAATAATATCTTGACACCGTTCCAGTCAGGCTTCATTCCCGGCGATTCGACTACTAATCAGTTGACATATCTTTATGACACTTTCTGTGAAGCCTTGGACTCTGGTAAGGAGGTTAGGGTAGTGTTCTGTGATATCAGCAAAGCTTTTGATCGGGTTTGGCACAATGGACTGTTATGTAAATTAAAGGCAGCTGGTATCACAGGCACTGCCCTAAATTGGTTCAAAGACTACCTAAAAAATCGAAAACAGAGGGTAGTATTGCCTGGTGTCATGTCTAATTGGGTAACTGTAAAAGCTGGCGTGCCTCAAGGCTCTATATTAGGACCATTACTATTTCTTTTATTTATCAATGATATAGTTTCCGACATTGCTTCAAACATAAGATTATTTGCCGATGATACAACTCTGTATATGATAGTCGAAAACCCATTAACAACAGCTGAAGTTTTAAATTCTGATATTCACAAAATTTCAACATGGGCAAAAAAATGGCTGGTTACATTTAACCCTTTGAAGACCGAATCCTTGATAATTTCTCGAAAAGTTAATAAACCAAACCACCCGTACATTTACATGGAAAATAACCAAATTACTGAGGTCAATTCACACAAACATTTGGGTATATTTCTGTCTAGCGATTGTTCTTGGCATACTCATATAGAATACATAAAAGTAAAGGCCTGGCAGAGAATAAATATTATGCGAAGATTGAAATTTAGTCTCGATAGAAAATCTTTGGAAACTATTTATTTATCTTTTATTCGACCTATTTTGGAATATGGCAACATGGTATGGGATAATTGCACTCAGTACGAAAAACAAGAGCTAGATAAAATTCAAAATGAGGCTGCACGAATTGCTACAGGATCAACAATTTTAGTATCATTACAAGCTTTGTACCAAGAAATCGGGTGGCAATCTTTACAAGACAGACGATCCAAACATAAACTAAATTTATTTTTCAAAATGCAACACGACTTAACTCCGCCTTACCTTTCGTCTCTTGTTCCCCCATCAGTTAGTGAAACTTCCAGATATAATCTACGGAACGCAGATGACTATACTACGATAAACTGTCGAACACAACTTTATTATTCGTCATTTATGCCATCAGTTATAAGAGATTGGAATAATTTACCTGGAACCGCTAAACAAATTAGTTCACTGCACTCATTTAAATCATTTTTAAATCGAGATAAGTCAAAGGTACCAAAATATTTTTATCACGGAAAAAGGAAGGTCCAAATTCTGCACACGCGACTCCGAACAGGCTGTAGCTCCCTAAACAATGATTTGTACTTAAAGAACATAATAGAATCCCCAGCATGTGCATGCGGAGCGGCAATAGAAAATGCATATCATTATCTTTTCACTTGTGGAAGATTTAATGCCCAGAGAAATGAACTATTCCGAAGACTGACCACAATACCTAACATTACATTAAGAACTCTTCTAAACGGCAATGAACGACTATCAATTAATCAAAATTATCAGATTTTTTCAGCGGTTCAAATATTCATAGAGAATAGTAAAAGGTTCAGTATCTGATTTCCTGCTTTACTTCTTCCTTCCCCGGCCTTAACAACGGAAGACTAAGGTCATCTATGTACATTATCACTGGAGAAGTCCGTAGCCCGTCTTTGATAAAAGAATATAAAAGTGTGAAATAAAGGAAATTTTAAAATCGGCTTTGCCGGATGTCGCTTCCATCTTCTTATTTTCATCTCTTTTTTTTTTTTTTGTAGTTTTTTTTTTTTCTTCAAATATTTTTGTTGTTTTCTTGTCTGGTATAATGTTTTTGTCCATCATAAGTATTAATTATCATGTGTTGCTGCTTCCCACTTATCTATATTACAAGTTTATGTATTAGGAGATGAACTTAATAAGCTGTTAGCTTTCGTTCAGATCCTTTAGATTGGTTTATGTAAAATTGTGGCATTGTTCAGTTATATGATTTATTTGAATAAATATGTTTAAACTAATTATCCAATCCTTTGATTTTATTTCATTTGGAGTTTTAACGGTGCCGTCAGCACTGTCAAAGGGGAATGCAACTCAAATTAAAATACATTTCACAACGAAGACCTTAATAAACCGTAAAATTTGATACAAGTTTGATCAAAATCGGTCGAGAAATAAGAAAGTTGTTTTTGTTTGAAGGATTTAACATGACTGACATTATCGCCGCCATTTTGACTATTTAATAAGATTTAAAGAATGTTTAAACTTTAAAACTTTGCATTATTTTTACAAACAAAACATTTGTTTTTAGCAAATAAGTTGCTTACTATTTTAGGAAAACATGTTCAATAACATTAAGACAGAATATTCATCTACTGCCATGCTGTTTATTTTAATTGTTCATATTCAATTAGGGCTGTGTCATGTCACAAAGGCCTAAAATGGCGGCCTCCATGACAGTTGGTTTTCAAATATCTAAACTCCAATAACTTTCTTATTTGCTGGTCGATTTTGATCAAACTTGTATCAAACTGTTCGGCTTAGAAAGTTCTGTCCTGATAAATATACTTTCTTTTATATTGCCTTTCCCTTTCAGGTTATATCGAGCCGGTCAGATGACCTACTCGCACTTTTTCCTGGACAGGCCTAGTCCTCTAAGGAGTTAACTAGTACCTTGCTCATAAAATAAGCCAATAACTGATAAATGATCCACCTGTATCAGCGGAAGGGGAAGAATGACCGTAAAAAAATATTTCATGATCAATCTCCACGAAAAGTATGTGCGAGCTGTGATTTGAAATTGCGAGCCCTGGCTCTGTACTCAGACTCGCGCTACCAACTGCGCTACGGAGCCCGGTTCCAATGATACTGACAGCGGAAAACCAAGACCCAGATCAGTCTGCGCGCATGCGCAGTCTGATCTGGATCTTCGTTGTCCGCATGTGCAGAAAGGGTCCTTTTTCACGTGCTCCCATAGTTATTCTCATTTTTTAAACAGTTTCTAGTTAGCAATGATTCAGCGGAAAGAATATACATGTACGCCGGTAATCCATCAATTCATATAAACGTGTAGGTTATCATCAGCAGATTTTTAAACTGATTATATTATGAATGAAGACTGAAATAACAGGGTTTTGAATGGGAGCCAAAAACGATTCCACGAAATTTTGCAAATAAGTATTCTTATTTTGAGGTGCGCTGTCTGTCCGAATAACTTAGGTAAACTATGGTATATTTGTGCAGTAGAGCTTATACATATAAACACATCGAGGTTTAAAACAGATTTTATTTGTCACAGTTAGTTTAATCTTCTAAAGCATATTTACAAGCATCAGACGCTTTCAAGAAGTTTAAAAAGATTTATCTCAACACATGATTGCAGCTGCATGGGAGAAACAGATATGTGAGATCAAGTACGTAGAATAAGCTCATTCTCTCTTCATCATTACCTATAGCACATTGTTACTGACTGATATTCTCTCTCTCTCTCTCTCTCTCTCTCTCTCTCTCTCTCTCTCTATCTCTCTCTCTCTGTTGAGAAAGTATCCTGACAGCGATGTCAAATTTTCGAAATAAAATGAACCCGCGTTACAACAGAAGCATCTGTTCCAAAAGGTATTGCCTTTAAAATGAATAAGCTGTTGTAAAGAATTCTTAATGAGCAGAATTATATGCAACAAATGCCATGTTTTATTCTTATTTCTTCATAGAAGTATGTTTTGGATATTTGTTAGAATCGCCTCGGTGAGGCGATTCTAACAAATATCCAAAATATATGTTGCTTGCAGTATTGAATAATAGTTCCTGCATAATTTCTGATTAACTGTTATCTCTTGAGAGAGGGTTTCCGTGCTAGTCAAATTGTCAGTATAACGAATTTTATCGTTGTATCGAGTGTCGGTATAATGAGGGTTGATTGTAATGTCCTTTTCTGTTCATGCCACTGAGGCTGCTACAAGCAAAAGCAATGCTATTTCAGCAGCCGCTGCGACAATAGCAATAGCAGCAACAACAACAGAGAGCATTTTATACTGTGGCCCCTGGTAATGCATCGCTTTGCAAGAACTATTGTACAACTGTTACGCATTTTGATGACGATGTTCCTGGATTTATGATGCAGTTCTAACAAAGATTAACCCTGTCAACCCTGTCGCGCGAGAAAATCCACAAAGCGCATCAAGTCCTTTTTTATGTTCGACTTGGGAATGTGCGAAAACAGAAGAGCAAGTTCCGGCCGTGCTCCCGCGCATGGTCTTCAGTGTTCGCCGATTAATCTACTATAGCCATTGATTCGGTGAGCAGCCAAAGAAGCCTCTGTTCAGACTGGGCAAGCTCATCTGGGCCATCGTTGCCTGCATATGTGTGTGACAAGGGACGGTTTTGCACTTTTCTCGTCGAATTATTAACCGACAGCAGCTGGTATAAGAGTTATTATTATATCCAATTTTTGTCGTCAAAAATAATTAATATCATATTTACCCTATTGGGACACATAGGCTTGGGCAAACAGTGTTGACCCAGATCAGACGCCGCAGAATGCGGCGTCTGATCAGGGTCTCTACTGTTTGCCATTCATTTAGCTATTTTAAGACACAACAGGTAGAAAAAGAATTTGTTCAGATTTTAGGACAAGTATGGTAAGGTGATTAGGCGTCCGAATTCTTAGAGTAAATATGGTATAGCTCTTTGCAAGTTTCTCTAGCGGAATGCAAGGCTCGCAGCTTTATTTCGTAAGCGATGTAAAGACAAAGAAAACCGCCGTTTCGGGAGAGCTGTTAATATAATGCTCATTATGAAGAAATTGAAATATCATAATTTGGGATTATTTATATGCTGCATCTAAGTTGGTCTTAATGCTTATGTGCCATTAATGACTTTTTCTATAGTACTAAATGTCTGTTATCGACCAAATCATTAGCTAATATGTAAATCTGAGATGAGAAAATAGTTTTCAGGCATACTTGAACAGGAACGTCCAAGATCAAGTTGTGCATCCGCCCAGCCTGATCTGGTCAGTTGCTGCTTACTGGTTCATTATATCGCACACAGCTAAGAAAAAGGTCACCACGAAAGTCCGGTGGTGTCTTCTCACCTCTGACACCATTTTCCGACTTCTCAATTTACATTTCAAACTGAGTTTTTAATTCTATTTTCACACATCTGACTTCAGACCTGTCACTTCTGACTTTCTATTTCTGAATTCCCATGCCTTATGCCAGTCTTCTCAATTCTGATTTCGTCACTTCACATTTCACACTTCTGGCTTCTCACTTCTTATTTATATTTCTTATAGCATATTACGAGTAATATATTAGAAGGAAGCAGGAATTATGACTTGCGAAATGAGAAGTATGAAATATGAAATAATAAGACACCAGTGATCTTTCTTAGTATCCGAAAGACTAGTGGGGTCTTCTCACTTCATACTTCTGACATCAGACTTCTGGTAACTGATTTCCTACTTCTGGCTTTATATTTCTGACTACCTACAGCTCATTTCTCACTTCATGTTTGTCACTACTTATTTCATACGTTAGATAACATATTTACACATACAATAGTATATTATATATAGAAAAGAAACTGGTATGCATGACGTCTGAACTGAGAAGTAGAAAGTGTGAAGTATTAGGACAATACGAGTCTTTCGTAAAGACCGACTGTATTAAATTCTTAGTTAAATGCCACATATCCAACTTTATAATGTTGTTTTCCTGCTTCTGACTTCATACTGATTTCTCATAACTGATCTCTCACAACTACCCTTTTACTTTCACATTTGTATTTGAACTTCCGCATTTCAAGCTTCATACGTGCGAATTTATACTTCTGGATTCCTGACTTTACATTCTAGTTTCACACTTCTCAACTCCTTCACATTTTAACTTTCACTTCTGACTTCACACCTCTGAATCCATTTTAATGAATTTCTACTTCTCATACTTCTCACTAAACACGTTTATGCACCTCTGCAATAGGATTAATCAAATGGGATATAAGACTTCTTATATGCCATTTGGGTTAACTTCATCTATACCTTCCTGTTTGAACGTATAAAAACATATAATACAGTCGAACCTCGATGGCTCGAACACCGATGGCTCGTTTACCATGGCTAATTCGAACTCGTTTTTGAGTCCCTACGAAATTCTTCCAATAGCTCAAGAAAACAAATATTTAAGGAAATTTTCTTATTTTATCGTGAAATTGTATGTTGTGTGTACTCATTAGAATCGCCTCGTCGAGGCGATTCTAATGTGTACACTCAACATACAATCACTGTGTAGAAAATTGAAAAGATTTCCCTAAATTATCGCTATTTGCTTCCTGAACTGGAGCCATGATTAACCTTCAGTGGCTCGAACTACCCATGTCTCGAACGAACTTCCATGGTCCGAAAGATGTTCGAGCCATTGAGGTTCGACTGTATAGGACTTACAATCTAGTAAGTATGACATGAAAAGTGGAAGCCGAAATACGAAGTGGAGTATGAAGTATGAAAATATCAACTTTCTTTCGTACATAGCGCTACCCCTTCACCACAACCACTTGTAGGAAGGTACAAATTCACAACTAACAACTCTACCCTAACATGCAACTCATGTTATATTGAAGTGAAGGTGCTTTTTGACATAGCTGTCCTGGAAAGACCACGATTCGCTTGTGTAATCATAAATGCCGTTTAGTCAAGATTTTCGCTCTCCGCCGATACAGATAAAAAGGACAGCGGAAATCATGACTAGACAGCAAATGGAATGCAGACATAAGTCTGGCATATAACTGTGGTGCATGTAGCTAACCCAGCTAGCATTCTTTATAAAACTATAGCGGGCCGTTATCGGCCCGTCAGCAACCCTGACGGGCCGATAACGACCCGCTTTTGATTTATAAAGAATGCTTACTGGGAAAGTACATTCTGACTTGTTGGGAGAGTCATTCACGAGAGTCCGATAACAGCATCCCAGCAAACTACAAAACGTTACCACAGTGTTGTAACGAGCTCACCGCAACTATCCGACGGTGTATATTTACTGGAATACTATCATACAAGACAGACAATTATTTTTTTCAGGGCCAGATTTAGGTGACAATGCGAGATAGCAGTATTTTTTCTCTGTTACTTGCCTCGACAGGTAAAACGTAAGGTAGACCAAATACTATTACTATGTCCTTCTACTCGGAATCCTCTATTTTCATCGTGGGCCCTAAGTGGATTAACTGTAATTTAAATACATTTTTTTTTTCAATTTTTCCACACGAAATATTTATAAATTGCATAGAAAATGTTTCTTGCTGACATTTTGGAAACATGTTTTTTGGCGTATGACCATGCTTAATAAGATATCTCAAGGTAAAGAAAGCTATGCTTACCTCTTGCAACCCTACAAACCAAACCATATACCTTTGTCAACTGTGTAGATAATGAGCCGTCTCATCTGGCTCTACACTGTTTGTCATTTTGTTTTTGTTTCTCAAATGACTACCCCATTTACAACAATGGAAACATCCAAATTTAAACATAGAAGAGTCTACGTCAGAAACGCAGGGGTGAAAGAGTTCATGGAACTGTTAAAGAATCCCATTAACTGGACCTAGTTGTTTACAGAAAGTACTAAGGGGAAATAAATGACTACTGTCCCCCACTGTCGTCTGCCTTTTAATAAGCTACAGTCGAACTTCAATGGCTCGAACATCTTTGGGACCATGGAAATTTGTTCGAGACATGAGTAGTTCGAGCCACTGAGGGTTAATCATAGCGCAAGGTCAGAAGGCAAATGAAAATAATCTAGTAATGTCTTTTCCATCTTCTATAAAATAATGGTATGTTGAGTGTAATCATTAGAATCGCCTCGATGAGGCGATTCTGATGAGTACACACAACATACATTTTCATGATAAAATAAGAAATTTTCCCTTAAAATCCCAAAATATTTGTTTTCTTTAGCTATAGAAAGAATTTCCTAGTGACTCAAAAACGAGTTCGAATCATCCACGGTAAACGAGCCATCCGTGTTCGAGCCATCGAGGTTATACTCTAACTGCTGAAAATAAGGTTGGATCTTAAATTCCAGGACAAAATGTCAAACAGCGTAGAATCTTATGAGACGGCTCATAAATTGTTTACAGAAAGTACTAAGGGGAGTTAAATGACTAATGCCTCCCACTGTCATCTGCATTCTAACAAACTACCGGCTGAAAATAAGTTTAGATCTAAACTTCCACGACAGAATGTCAAACAGCGTAGATCCGTATGAGACGGCTCGTAATGAGCCGTCTCATACGGATCCACGTTGTTTGCAAAAGCTTTTTGTTATCGCCTGTGGAAGCAAAAGTTCAAACAATTTAAGCCTTACCTGTAAATAGACGGCAGTGTCCAACATGGCCTAGATGGCCCTCTCCTTTTCTTCTTTGGTTTAGGAGTCGACTGTCCTTGAGGCTCCTCAGGCACAAGGGCTGTGTCTTCCTTGACTTCCGGACTAACGTCCTCCAAAAACACTTCCGGTTCTAGCTGATCGACATCTTCAATCCTAACCTTAGTTTCCTCCTTTTCCTGGTCCTCGTTGGGTGACGGTGGTGGCACTTGCATATCACCCACGGACTCCTGTTCTGCAATAGGCGCATCTAATTCGTCATTTTCATCCACTTGCTCTGGTGATGTTTCTTGCTCTTCAACCTCCTCTGGTGCTGTCTCTAATTCACCATTTTCATTTGGAATCTCCGGCGGACTCTCCTGAGTTACCGGCTCCTGGGGCGGGGTTTCACCGTCCATGTTAGGTTCCATATTTTCTGGCTTACTTTGTGATAAAGGATCCATTTGACTTATTGAGCTACTGTCTGCGTCTGGGTCTGGCTCATTCACAACATAAACTCCAGAACGCACTGTTACCGGGCAACTAAGTGACGACCCAATTTTTCTGCCTGTAATGAATATTTACATACTCAGTAAAACAGAAATACTAATTCCAACGTTACTCTTAATGAGATTGCCAAATTACTAGCGTGCCACTTTAGCAAGTGCTTAATAAACCTTGAACACTTTTACATATGGAATCCAGCAGCGAGCTGTTATTCTTGCTATGTGGAAAGGCTTATCGGTTTAACAAGGTAGTAAATTGCTGTTGGTGAAACACAAATTTTAAACAACTGTGAGGCGTACGATATTTACCCTAAAGATACGGACATCTTCTTACAATATCTGTCCTAAATTTTGAACAAGTCCCTTTTGCCATTTGTTGACGTGTTTTAAAAACTACTGGAGTGGCAAACAAGTTAAACTCTGATCAGACGCCGCGTTCTGCGGCGTCTGATCTGGGTCTACACTGTTTGCACAGGTCTGCCTTTTCGCAAACTTGGGGCAAATAAAGTATACAAGTATACACGCATCGTTTTGCGTGAAACATAATTTACTCGTTAGCATAACGCGTTAAAACAAATCCCAATAATTTAGATGAACAATAGCAATTTTCCAAGATTTTAAAATATTTTCTTTACTTTTATCTCATTAGATAAAACAACTTGATAAAGCACAGTTGGGTAGGCGCCTAATGCACGCGTGCTTGGTCATGAAATTGCTCTTGTAGGCTTTAGACTGATTCTATAATTTGGCGTCAAAGAGTTACAGATGGAGTTCAAAGATAAAATCCCCAGGATGCATCCTGTTGGTGTGTAAGGCCGTATTTAAATAATTTGTATGTTAAGCAGCCATTCAGGGTTTGATATTTTTAGCGAAAGCACGTTGTGCTTTGACTAAAATGATCAATTCCTGACACAGAAAATTTGTAAACAATGTGCTTTAGCTAAAATTATCAAAACCTGAAACAGAAAAAATTGAAACTGAATGTCCTAGGCGAATAATGTAGCCATGCAAGTTCGGTCCGACTGTACGCACAGATGGACCAGGGCATGCAAAATAGTCTTTAGTGATCCAATATGTAGATATGGAAGACCAAGATCAGCCTGGATGTGCAGTGTGATTTGGGTTTTTGTAGAATCAATTAGATACTTAGAAAAACAATAAACAAAAAAGCCCTGATAAGATGCAAGGTTACGTAGGCTCTCCTGGGAGTTTGCTGTTTCCAAAAGATCTCTTCGCTTGCAGTGGCTCATATACTAACACTTTAGGAACATGAATAAAGGGCAACTGACTGGGTGGATATGCTGGCTGGTCCGACCATTCACTGTCTGCATTTTGCATAAAGTAGGTTTTCTCACGACTCTTCTTAGTTAGTCTATATAATACATAAGGTAAGAAAATAACTCTTATAAGATGCAGGCAACTTAAGCCCAGATGAGCCTGCACATATGCGTCATATGATCAGCGCCCTCCTTGCCTATTTACACTTTACAAAGGATACGGAGTATCCCGGAGTAGTTTCTATATCAGAACAGGAGAAATATTCTTTACCAAGAACAAAAATATCTAAGCTTAAAAATATAAGCTGCGTGAAAACAATGTGGCATTACATATCCACGACAATAAGTATCAGTTTAAAGTCGCTTTAAAGCACTTACTAACAATTGCATATTGAATTGTCTATCAAGAAAATTCACAATTTTATTGATCAGCCTACATAATTTCAGAAAAAAAAAAAGGATTCTACATGTAGACACTTATAGAAGAGAAACAAGAAACGGGATGTAATAAATGCACCCTTGTGTCTACAATCTAGATGGATCGTTATAAATAGAGGATATTTATTCTTTTGCTGTGAATACCATAAATATTGTCATCGAGTGAAATGAAAACATCAGTATTTTCACGAGTGCGAAGCACGAGTGAAAATTTGAATGTTTTCATTACACGAGATGAAAATTTTTATGGTATTCACTGAAAAAAGGTAAATTTTCTTTTTATTTTATTGTTCACACGTCAATGCGCGTTTCTGACGTCATAAGTAACGTCACCAAACTAAACATGAACGTCATGGCGTCGACGCTCAGTGCTTAACATGTGAACCGCTGGAGAGACAAAAAAGAAAAAACAAAAAGTTTCGGCGAATCAAAATAATTTTGATACCATACTGTTCCTTACATTCTAACTAAGAAAATGCATACCAACACTTGATAGTTTAGTTCAGAAACAAAGAAGTTAGAGGTGTTCAAAAATCTGAAGTGGAGGTAACATCCACTTCTGAAACAGTGAAGAAAACCGAAGTCGTCCAAAGCGAAGAGTGAAAATATAAATCGTATCATTCACTATAGTGAAATGATACGATATCAATTCACTAGTGATTGATACCACTTTTATTTTCATCAGATATACACTGATTTCACCGCTGACAATAAAATAATTAGGAATATAAAACACTGCATTTAGAAAACGTATCACTCCGAGCCAGGCAAGGTTAAAATAGAAATATCTACTTTGATGACCAATATAGTAAATGTAAATGCAAGACTGCATCATTTGCCTATTCATTACGAAAACATGCCTATTCAAATATACTGAAAATTTTACAACCAAAAAATGAAAATTTTCAGATAAAAAATTCTGATATTTTAAAGATTTCTGCTCAAAACATAGATTGTGAGTAATCTATGTTTTGAGCAGAAATAAGAAAAATAATGTATACCCCTATAAACCCCAGTTTTACTATATAAAAGTGGGGTTTAAGGGGGTCAGAATTATATAGGTATGTTTTCGTGATGGATAGAGACATTTAATGTTCGTCGAAATAGTCTACACTGCAGTATCTAAGAAAGGTTTAATAAATAGATATATGGTATTAATACAATCATAAAATGTAACTGGATAAAAATGAAATGATTGTTTATCGTGTCTCTGAATTAATGTTGCAAACATTAATTCAGAGACATGATAAAAATCAATTAATTTTTTATTCACTTCACAAATGAGAGACTAACTGAAATTTTACAGGCTGTCAGGTGTCACATTTTATGATCGTATTAATATAATATATCAATTTATTAGTAAGTAAGTATAAGTAAGTAAGTAAGAAACGACTTTATTTTTTGAAGGTTACAACAGAGAGAGAGAGAGAGAGAGAGAGAGAGAGAGAGAGAGAGAGAGACAGAGAGAGAGAGAGAGAGAGAGAGAGAGAGAGAGAGCAATTTTTATTTTACGTGCCAATACAGTACAATACACGATGCTTCATTTACAAGATATCTTGCCGAAACGAAATGCAAGAAACTGTATGATTATATTTATTATTATACCTTTCTTGGATAAAAAAAATGTCTATTTTTGAGGAATATGGAGCCTTTAAATAGAATTGCTTCAGTTTTATTTCAAATTATATCAGCTAGCATTTTCATGTATTATCTTTGGTCGCGAAAGTTAAAAAAAATGCCCTAGCTGGCCTAGTTTGGAGTAATAGGTCACTGAACCTGATTGGGCTAGGCCGGGTCAGACTCGACCAGGCTACAAGTTAGAGCATTTCCCTAATGTCTGAGAGAAGCCAAATTCGAAGATGGCCAGTATCAAGAGACTGTATTGCTATGATTATGTAAATAAATCAAACAAATTCCAGCGAAAATTCATTCGAACATCCAATTACCTTCTATTGTGCTGATGACAGTAAAAATGATGCGCCACGTGAGAAAAGGTTTTGTAAACAGCCAACGAAGTCCCTGATCAGCCTGCACATGCAGTCTAGCGATTATCTTTTCTGTTCATCGATATATTCTGCACTACAGCATCCAGTGACTCAGCTGGCAACGAAGTCCAGTATCATATGTGGAATCATATTGGGGAAACGAATGCCTAGTTTAGCCTGCGCATGCGCAGGCTGAACTAGGCATTCGTTTCCGACACATGGCATACATGTACAGGCCTTTTTTTCTACATAAGCCCATTAGTTATATTTATGATTCTTGTTATACCAAGTATTGTTTGGTTTGATTTGAAATGAAACAGACTGGCATTTACCTATATTTATGGCAAGCCGTTTTACTATTTATTAAGCAAAATAGATATCTTATATATTATATCAGATATCTTAGATAGGATATAAGATATCTAATATAGGATATAAGATATCTGATATACTAATTCAGATATCTTATATCCTATATTAGATATCTTGTATCCTATATAAGATATCTGATATAAAATATGAGATATCTTATTTAATTCCGCATATAAGATATCTAATTTACCATATAAGATATCTTATTTGTTAAACAAGATATCTTATTTATTAATATAGATATCTAATATACTAAATAAGATATCTGATATACTAAATGAGATATCTTATTTGATTTAATAAATGAGATATCTTCTTTAGTAAATAAGATATCTTATATCCTATATGAGATATCTTATATAGCATATCAGATATCTTATATAGCATATTAGATATCTTATATGTCAATTCAGATATCCTATATAGCATATTAGATATCTTAATTGATATATAAGATATCTATTTTATATAAGATATCTGATATAATATATCAGATATCTTATATATTATATAAGATATCTGATATATTAAATCGGATATCTGATTTATAGAATAAATAGTAAAACGGCTTTCTGGCAAGCCGTTTTTTTATTTATGATACATTATATCAGATAGCTTATATAGGATATGATATCTAATATAGGATATAAGATATCTGAATTAGTATATCAGATATCTTATATCCTATATAAGATATCTTATATCCGATATAAGATATCTGATATATCATATTAGGTATCTTATTTAATTCCACGTATAAGATATCTTATTTACCATATAAGATATCTTATTTGTTAAATAAGATATCTAATATATTAATATAGATATCTGATATACTAAATAAGATATCTGATATACTAAATGAGATATCTTATTTAATTGAACAAAAGAGATATCTTCTTTAGTCAATAGGATATCTTATGTCCTTTATAAGATATCTTATATAGCATATCAGATATCTTATATAGCATATAATATATCTTATATGCCAATTAAGATATCTTATATAGCATATCAGATATCTTATATAGCATATAAGATATCTAAATTGACATATAAGATATCTTATTTATATAAGATATCTAATATAATATATCAGATATCTTATATATTATATAAGATATCTGATATAGTAAATCAGATATCTGATTTAAAGAATAAATAGTAAAACGGCTTGCCATATATATTATATTCGATTTTTAAAGTGGTTTTGTCTTGCCTGGTCGACCGGTAAACAGGTCATTGAAATATTTTGGGCAGAGTGAGGCCGGGTCAAACTAGTCCAGGCTGCAAAAATAGAACATTAGCATTTACACTGAATTATATTTGGTTGCTAGATTTTGAATATCATATTTTGACCTACTTCGGAGTAATAAAGCCACTGAACCTATGTGAGCAAGGCCTGAGCAGACCAGACCCGTCCAGGCTAGAAATAGAACATGCCATGTAAATCGATTGCTGTTATCAATAATCAAACTTATATTATGCATAGAAGAACAGCAAAATGAAGCACATCGGAACTAAGAGGAATAGATGCACTATCAGGGGGCAAATCTATCGAAACTGGGAGGAAATTCGTTCCTTTTAGGGAAGAACCCTTTCAGAAGGGGCTTGGTATACAGGAAAGTAAATGGCAAGTCACAAAAGTTGTCTCCCTTTTCAAAAAATGACAGAAAATGTACCAAGTGTATCCAGCCCCATTCACGTGACGGCTTCCTTTCTAGGTTGTGATGGACACAGAGATTACCCGTATTTTACTGAGAACCAGTCTGTAATTTTTCATTGCAAATAAATTAAATTATGAGTGGTCGACCGGTAAAACGGAAAGAAATGATAAGATAGCAGTGCGTTTTTAAAAGAGTATCTGGTGCCAGAAAGATTAGATTTTATTAATGAGGCTCTCCATGGGGAAAATGTGTAGGATGCATTAAGCAAGAAAAAGGGCTCTTTTGCCATATACGACCAACGACGGCTCATCCTCTATGCATATCTGCGCAGTCTCGTCAGGGCTCTCTTTAGTTTAAACATATTTTATTCAGAATTTCAGTTTGTGTACAGATATAACAATGAAGACAATACAAACATTTAGGATCAGAACGGAAGCTTAAAGCTTATTTAGTTCTTCTCCTAGAACATGGTAATAAAGCTGTAATAGTTCTATGGCAAGTTGATTTATCGATGACATTCTTGTCAACAAAGGACAACTGACTGTAAGTTTCAATACAGGAATATACAAAAGAAAAAAATACTAACAGAAGGAAAGGGAGAAAAACAGGAATAAAACGTCAATGAAGAGTACAACCAGCAATTAAACATTTTGTTGCTGTTACATCACGAAAACACGCCTATTCAAATATATTGAAAATTTTACCACCAAAAAATGAAAGTTTTCAGATAAGAAATCTGATATTTTTTCTATTTCTATCTCCGCCCAAAACACACATTGTGGGCAATCGTTAGAACCGCCTCGTCGAGGCGGTTCCAACGAGTACCCACAAACCATATCCTGAGCAGAAATAAGTAAACTAATGTATACCTCTTTAGGGCTCTCTTTGTCCGTTGATATACTCGGCAGTATGCGGTGATTCTGAAAGCGGGCAACGAAAGACCAGATCAGACTGCGCAAATGCGCAGTCTGATCTGGTCCTTCGTTGCCCGTAAATAGCACAAGGGAGTTTTTCTTGTGCTGTGCGCATATGAGTCGCAATGCCAGAAAACGTACCTTCGGGCATTTTCGCCCAGCGCATTCGCCGTCTGATTAGAATTTATACTAGATGCATATTTGATAGCCAAGGGTGCAAAGTTTTTTCATGCGGACAACGAATACTCAGATCAGACTGCGCGGACAAACAGGGTGCTTTGAGTTTTGGTTGGGCGCACATGTCAGAAGGTACGTTTTCTCACGTAACCGCTCATATGGTAATATATGTAAATGCCGAACTTCTCGACCAGATGTAGCATGTCAGAATTATCTCTGCTAATTACGTAACACTGCCGAACAGTGAAGCTTTTGCGGACTGCGCCAAACCGTGTAGACCCTGTTTTACTGGGTGAAGCGATTTTTCATTGTCTGTATTTGATAGCAGCATTTTCTTTCTCCCAAGTGGTTTCACTATGAGATGTAGGTCAAGATGTAAGAAATCATTGATGCAAAGGATTTTTTTTTATATCGTCTTACATCTGTAAGATCCCAGCTAGCATTCTACGTAAATCTACATCGGGCCCGTCAGCTACCCTGACGGGCCGATGACGGCCCGATATAGATTTACGTAGAATGCTGACTGGGATAAGCCGTTTCATTGGAGATGTACCGTAAAGCAAACCCACAACATCAGCTTAAGTATTCTGCTGCAGTTATCACTGCCACTTTACCAACAAAGGCTCGGACCAGACTGCGCGGGTTCATTTTGGCCTTCGCCATCCACATACATGATTTTCTCCTGACTCAGATATTGTTGTAGCCATAATGAAATATTTTCTACGGTCATTCTCTCCCTTCCGCTGATTCAAGAATGGCAGTTGTCAGTTTCTGGCGAAAGAATTGTGCACAATATTGGTTAATCGCTTAGAGGACTAAGCCTGTCCAGTAAAAGTGTGGTTAGGTAAACTGACCGCACTTGATATAACCTCATTGGGTTGACTGGGACGTAAAACCTCAACACAAACAATCGAATGGCAATGCCATCAGCACAGTATGGCTACAGTCTGTGTTTTTTTTTTTTTTTTTTTTTTTTGTAAATCTTCAATTTTAATTCAACTTATTTCAGGGAAACAACTGATGCTTCTTTCATCAGTAAAATATGTATAATATTTCCCCTTATCTAAATACCCACCGGTACTGCAGAAATGCATTTATTTCAGATAAAAAATAATGTTTACAGGTATTAAGATCCATGGAGACGGAAACCAGTCTTCTCGAAGCGATGTAATTACAAGAAAAATATTTTTCGGTCAAATATTATGGGTCACTTCAAACGAAATAGTACCTATGAACATGCGCAAAATGTACAGATTCAGATCATTCTGCGCATGAGCAAAGCGTCATCTAGGCCTTTGCTCATCTTTTATACCTTCTGTAGTCCAATGTTTCTGTTTGCGGACAGTGAAGGCCCTGATCAGGCTGCGCGGATGCGCAGCCTGATCTGGGCCTTCGCTGTCCGCATATGCCCGAAGACATGTTTTCGCATGGGTCGGCCTATATATATATATGAAATATACATCACAGCGTGACTTACTACCCTGATTTATACTGATTTCATCCTATCTGTTTGTATATAAATCAGAAAATAGAATTAATAAATATAAGCACAGGAGCTTATCTCTAGAACAGATGTAAGAATTTCGGCTAATCTCTTAAATATTTTTTCTTGATATAAACACCGTGTGTTGACCTTGAGGTCGAACGTTTAAACAATATTTGTTGCGCGTCACGTAAAAAGGAGCTTACGCATACGCGTACAGTGAAGGCCGAGATCAGCCTGTGGCCATCGAAATGAATAATATGTACTGTTATTTATCCTAAACATTACGAAAACACGCCTATTCAAATATATAGAAAATTTCACGTCCAAAAACTGAAAATTTTCAGATAAAAAAACTCTGATATTTTTCTTATTTCTGCTCAAAACATAGATTGTTGGTACTCGTTAGAACCGCCTCGCCGAGGCGGTTCTAACGAGTATCCACAATCTATGTTTTGAGCAGAAATAAGAAAAATAATGTATACCCCTGTAAACCCCAGTTTTAATATATAAAAGTGGGGTTTAAGGGGATCAATATTATATAGGCGTGTTTTCGTGATGATATTCTGCCAGATTTTATTGAGAAAACAGTGTAGACCCATATCAGACGCCGCAGAAGGCGGCGTCTGCTCTGGGTCTACACTGTTTGCCATTCAGTAGTCAAACTGACTTCTTCAGTTCTTAGGATAAGTAGGGTAACCGTTATAGTGTCCGAAAATTTAGAGGGAATAGTGTAACACCTCATGACCAAATCGATCTAATAGCAGAATGCGGAATACCGCATTTACCCTAAATATCTGGACATCTCTTTACCATACCTGTTCTAATATTTGAATTGGCTAACTAGTGTGAGAGGGAATAGATATTTTTAAAATGTTTTGTATTATTATTATTATTTTTATTATTTTTAGTAGTAGTAGTAGAAGTATTATTATTATTATTATTATTACATGTATTATCATTATCATTAGTAGTTAGTAGCAGAATCAGTAGTAGTAGTAGTGGTAGTGGTGATGGTGGTGGTGGTGGTGGTGGTGGTAGCAGTAGTAGTAGTAGTAGGATTTGTTTGAGTAGGAATTTTACGGCCCGGTCAACAGTAGCAGTAGTATAGTGGTAGTAGAAATGGCAGCAGTAGACTAAATTAAATTAATATGACCCGCGCCACTGCGCCATATGCGCACAGAAAATCCCTACGGCGCACGTTAAAAAACTGTTCGCGCCGAACTGGCGCCCACATTTTTCGAACGGCGCACCGTTTTTCCGGTTGTGCGCCGTGCGGTATTTTTTTCTTTTAAAAGTCGTTACTTGTATGAAGGGAAATAATTATGGGATCTCAATCGGATCAGCGCTTTATTACTGCTGGATCGAGTTAATCGAGTTGATTTGCAAGCGTCTATCTTTCGGAGCAAAATATGCCCCCGGCAAAGAAACCGAAATTGCTAATCGCTGAAAATCAGCGAAAGATAACGTTTTTTGTGCAAAATCGGGATGAATCAGGTACCCAAGCATCGGACCCTGCATCGGCCGACCAGACTTCTGATGATTACCATCCAACTGACCCGTCATAGTCTGAACCCAGTAACCGAACAGCGGTCCCCGCATCGGCCGATCAGTGTTCACAATCCACATCCGATTCTAGAAGGTTTCAATCTCGTTGGGCCCAGCAATATCCGTGGCTAACATATGATAGTGACAAGAAAAAAATGTTCTTAGAGTGACTTGGGTCAAAATGAGTGGCAAATAGTGTAGATCTTGATCAGTCGCCACGTCCGGTCTACACAATCCAACTATCAGTTTTTGTTTGCAATTTTATAAGACGTGAAGATTTCTTATTGTTTGCACATGTGTTAAATTCGACGTGACACTCATACAGATATGTACCTGCTACGTATGCGTACCATTGTACGTACATGTATATGTAACACGTTACGAATTCGTATGTGTGACATATGCACACTCACAATGCACTGGTGTGTTGGCTGATCTAGACCTTCCTAAATTCACTTTTGATAATGCGGCTAAATTTTGATAATCTGTTCTTCAGAAGTATAGTGAAATAATAAGCAATATCTTTGGAAATGAACATAGTTACAGTCGACTCTCGTTATCTCGATCGATTGATTGTGTTGGGGTTTAACGACACGTTTACCCTTGTGGGTCATTTTGTGTCGTCTCCCAGAGAAAAGGGAGAAAAGAGATAGAAGAGATAGTAGAAGAGATGAGAGAGAGGGACAGGAAGAAAGAGGAACAGGAATGAAAGTGAAGAAACAGAAGAAAAGTATCTACCCTTACCTGCTACAAGGATAGCAGGCCTTGCCCAACTGTAACCCAATATCAGCTGGACGCCCCGGTGACGTAAGATACAGGACACCTTCGCACCACCGACCAGCCCCTCTCGTTATCCCGAAGTCCAAGTGAAATACTTCGAGATATCCTTACCTCGTCATATCGGATTAGCAGAATTTAGGAAAAGAAAAATAAATCGAACAACCAATTTCACAAATTTATGAATATGTAATTTGACTCTTAGAGACATATTGGAAATACTGTAGAAAATGGAGAAAGTTAATTACTCCTCTTTTCCACAATATTTTGTTACCTGTTGTGAGATTTTCATGTTTAAACAGGGACTAATTTTCACTTCAAGATAAGCGTTTATTCGAGATAAGCGAGGTCGAAACAGCGAGAATCGACTGTATTTGTGTATACAAATATTACATGCACTTCAGTCCAAAGAACTAGTAGAAGAATAAAGCAATATTAGAATGAGGACAGAAGGTAAACGGTAGTGTTCTGCACTTACCATATTTTTTGATGATATGGGTAAGGTGACAAGGGAACTTCTGAAATAAAGCAGAAAAAATATAGTTTACTATGTTAACTTAGGCTGAGTAGACACAGTAGACTGGTCCAAACGAAGTCCTGGAAGGAATTGAGTTTCCCTCTATTTAACTCTTTGCACGCTGGGTAATTTTGTATGCTTTTTTTTGTGTCTGTGTTTTTTTTAATTAACTTTTTCAAAATAATCTTTCAGGAATATCATCAGAGTGTCAAACAGTTTGGATCTAGACCAGGCCCGATCTGGGTCCAAACTGTTTGCAAAGGTTATCAGCAGACGACAAAAGTCGCCATTAGCGGAGAAATAGTTAAAGTGTTGACCTCAATACAATCTCTTACAGTCACAAGATATTATCTTGGAGCCACACGGTATATTGTCTTGAAGGAATATGATACTTTCTTAAGGGGACAATATTTCATCTAGATACCACAAGATACTATCTTCAAACAATAAAATACTATCTTGAGATAATACGAAAATATGAGCCGGGGCATAGAATTTCCTACAATATTGCATGTGCGCCCAGCGAAGACTCATCTGCGCAGTCTAATCAGATATTCCGCAGGGCACTCCGTGGGTAGCCAAGGATCCAAAGCGTTTTCAGGCGAAGAGCGAAGTGCGAGTGCGCAGGCTGATCCAAGTCTTCGTTGGGCGCACCTGGAATATTATAGGAAATGCTGTGCCTCGGCTTATATCTTAAGGGTACAGTATATTAATTTGATGCTATTGATAATACCTTGAGGGAACAATATAAGTTCGCTATCCAGTGACCTAAAGACCTAATTTTCTGGATTCAAGATAAGATCTTGTCCTGTCAAAATTATATTTTGTTCCCTGAAGATAATGTCATGTTCCTTCAAGGGTTTATCTTGTTATCTCAAGATAGTATCTTGTTTTCTTAAAATAGTATATTGTTCCCGCAATATAAAATCGTGTGACCTCAAGATAGTATACTGTTGTCCCTCAAGATATTATAAAAGAATCTTCCTACAAAATTATATCTTGTTATCTCAATATATTATCTGTTTACCTCCAGATAGTATCTGGTTCACTCCAGATAATGTCTTGTAGCCTCAAGGTTATATCGTTCGACCTCACGATAATATCTCTTTCTTCGTGATAATATACCATGTCATCACAAGATATTATCTTTGACCAAAACATTAGATAGTGTGCTCTCTTAGATCGTATCTTGTAGCCTCGAGATAATATCTGGTTCCCTGAAGGAACGACTATAATAGAGAACTATGTCCATTCTGCGGATCCGTAGAGTCTCAGGACTACGGTATATGACAAATTTGAATGTTTCTGTCTCTGGAACGGATACTTTATTTAGTTTCTTTGCCAGGAATGTTTTCTAATATCTATTATTTTTGGCTAACTCATTTTATTTAAAAATAATTCTATGGACAGTAATGCACCAGTCATTTGTGGCTACACATCCTCCCTACCTCCCACGAACAGGGCAACTGAGGCGGGAGTAGGCGGCTTTTGTGTCTGCGTCGTACCGGATGAGCGCAGGGCTTATGTTTTCATGCTCTAAGGAACAAATTCTAGTCCATGTCGAAACACTTCGAAGCCAGTGTCAAAAAAGCCGGATTCTACCATCGATTTGTCGCAAAGTGCAGGGCTTTCAGCGGGGCTTGTTGAAAGAAAGTTCGTCGTCCCCGCTATTCCCTGATGGTGGTTCGGTTGGGGCGAGCTGGTGGAGGAAGTGTACGTGGTTAGAGGTGCATTCCTTTTTACGGAAGCCAATTTAATACTAGTTTTAATTTGATACACATGGTAGATATTCCTCATTTTTGTTACCAGGGAGGTAACTTTTGTGACTTGCTTTTTGCTTTTATTTTTGCACAGCAAGCCTCTTCTGAAAAAGGAGACGAAAAGTGAGAAAATAATTTCTTTTTAGAGTTTGCATCCCTTTTCAGGAGGGAGGTCAAATATTGATAAAGTTACCTCCTGAATGTGTATCCATTTCCCTGAAACAGCACTTCACCATGATGACCATTCTTGACAAACTCCCTGGTTTGTCAAGGCTTTTATTGTCATTTCCACAGACAACAAATATGCACGTGGACGTCTAAATGCCATTTGTGTCAGTTTTAAGCAAACATAACTCTGAAATCACATAGGATACAGATACATGGCATTTTAAAGATGGGTTTAAATTATCAAGACGACATGTTGATAACAGGACGGACAATGACAAATCTAGCTCTCTTGGTTTACAAATATCTGCCTTAGCATGTCCTTGATCACTTTCCCAATCAGGGTCATAAGTCTTGAATCGCAGGGTACAGACTCGTAAAAATGCACAGAGGGCTCAGTACTGATGTTATCAAATTATCTGATCCTCCTTTGGGACTACCAGAAAGCAAATAACGTGAAAGAATTTCGCTTAACACCTTAAGGTACTGCTAAGAGCGCGAACGACGCTGTCGTTTTACATATCCCTCATGAACATTCTGTTATTGTATGTGGTGTGCTATTGCTGCGAAAGGATCCCTCTTTTCAGAACATATTTGTCTTCATTACTGGCTATGCTTCTGTTAACTGCTGTGTGGAGGCAATAATTTGTTCTTATCATCGTCATGCTGAATAAATTAAGATGCCACAACCACTCCTAATTTTCAGCCAATCAGATTACTAGATACAGATTGTTGCTATAAATTAATATACTTAAAGGCAAACAGTGCAGATCCAGATCAGTTGGCATCTTCAGAAGCCTACTGATCTCGATCTACACTGTTTGCAAAGGCAGGGTATATCTGGTTTCAGCAGGACAAGGGTTAAGGATCGCCGAGCTCATTTAGCTTTAACTGTTAACTGAAAATGGAATATCGATCAGCATAGGTTTAGATAAGAGTGGGTATCAGGCGAATAATTTTCTTATTTCTCCATGAAAACGTATGTTGTGGGTACTCATTAGAAGCGCCTCGGCGAGGCGCTTCTAATGAGTACCCACAACATATGTTTTCTCGGAGAAATAAGTAAACAATATCAATACTTTTAGGTTGAAAACAAGCACCTTATCAAGAGTTATGGATCAGTCATGCGCTTTCAGGCGTGAGCAGTATTGCACGTTACATTACTGTACACAAACAGGTATTAATGGTAGATTCTGTATTTTGCTTTGTTCTGTTTTTGACATTAATGGTAGTTTCTGTAGTTTGTTTTGGTATGTATTTCTAAAGGATTCCTTTTTACTTTAGAACTTCAGTCCTGCTCGATCCTAAAGACCCTGAAAATGCATTTAATCATTTCTTTCCTTCATATCTAAAATCATTGGTTTGATGAAAAAAAGTCACAAGCAGACCGCAAAATGTATCCAATCGAGGCAGGTTTATAAAATGCACCATCTCCAAGTTAAACATGTGAATTCAGATAAATATGAAACTGACAACTGACAGCCAGCTTCACGCCCCGGCTGCCAAATCACGCTCTGGCTGCTACATTCCAAACATTCCAACCTCCTGCAAATCGGCCTCTGGTAACTTTACATCTTGGCTTCCACTTTAAACTTTCGAAGTTCTTGTGAATTGGCAACCGAAAAATGGTATCCAAACTTTACACCCTGATATTTCACACCTACGAAATCATACCGAATTGCATATTCTGGTGCCTTCCAAATCAAGCTTTCCTAATTCTTGCGAATTAAAAATTGACAACTAGCACCAAATTCACACTCTGGTTGCCAGTTCAAGCCTGTGAACTGAATTCCATACTCTGACTGTCAATTCAAACTTTCCAAGTTCTTGCGAAACTGGATCTACCAAATTTCAGCCAACTTTACAACCTGGCTGCCAATAAAAAAAATGATTTCTACCGAATTGGCTATTGGACAATACCATTCAACTTCGCCATCTAGCTGCCAGATCAAACATGCGAGTCATGTCGAATTGGCTACTGGTAATTGGCAATAAACTCCACACTGTTGTTGCAATTTGGAAGTTACCAATTTCACAAGGAACTGGAAAGTTTGAATTGGCATCCAGAGTTTAAACTGGCTGGTGGTTGCAATTGATCATTTGGACCTTCCCATGAATAACTTTCATTAGGGATATAGGTTTCATAAATTTATATGTAAAAACTATATCGCGAAGTATCAATTTTAATGAATGGTAAAAGTCAAATTTATTGACATACAGTCTAATGTATTATAAACTCTGTGCGACTGGTATAAAAGGTTCAATCTCTATATTTCAGGTGAATCAGTCCACGATTAGTGTGATCTTTTATTTTTCTTTCGTTAGCAAAATGTCGATGCATTATTGAAGCCTGGCCGGAGGAAAACATGCCATCGGATGCATGTACATACTGCATTGCTTAAGGCATGCGCAGTTCGACTTTTAAACTCTACACTTTACAAAGAGTGTCAGGGTGAACTGTGCTTGCTTAGACCAGACTGTGCATATTTCGCGGTCAAGTCTGAGCAGGCGCAGTTCTCATATGCTCCTAAGATAAGTTTTGTAGCGAAGCGACTCATTTATCTTGACAATAACTCACAGGCAGCAGTGGTTTTTGAATCAGGGAACCTCTTGCTTGGCTTATTCGTTTTGGAACATTGCAATTGACAACTGACATCAACAATCATCTTAATGATGCCGAAATGATCTATTGAGAGGTTATGACTTTTTCAGTAAAGCCGACAACGAACAACTTATCGAAGTGTTAAAGGGTAATCATACTAAAACAAGTGGCATATAAGAAGGCTTCTTACGTGTATATGCCACTTGTACTAAAACGTATGACGTGTATGTGTGTTTCATATTTTTAAGGAGACTGGATATACTTGGTAAATTCTTTCGATATTCCGCCAAGGGAGACAATTTTTGTGACTTCCTGTTTACTTTACCGCACGCAAAGCCCTTTCTGAAAGGGGTTCTTTACAAGGAAAGAATGTGCTCCCTGTGGGAGCAAATTTATTCCTTATAGAGAAGACCCAAGACTGCATTAATGAAAGCTATACCAAAAGTATGCAGATTGATAAGAGCAATAACATAAGTTTCAATACGTCTCTAAATATGGTTAACATTTTACTTTTCTAGCAGCAATGTTCAGAAGTCAAGGTATAAAAATGCCTATTTTTCGGCGTCATCATTAATAACGTCAGTGGAAATATTAGATTTTGACAATTCAAATAGAGAAAGCTCCATTAATTTGAAAGGACCGAAGTCATAAATTTTATTGTACATTGCATTTTCTTTAGTTTATTCTAATGTATTTTTCCTGAACTTTACTTCTGCAGGGTATTATGTTAACCCATTGAAGACCCCTAAACGGGTAACTGGCAAACAGTGTAGACCAAGATGCGGCGTCTGATCAGGGTCTCCACTGTTTGCAAATAGTTCAACCATTTTTCTTTAGGAATATCTATATCATATATAGCCTGGCATACCTAAAATCGAAAATGGATTCTTCCAGTATATAGTGTGGGAGAGTTTATTCAGTCTTTAATGGTGTAAGAAAATGTAGAAATGCATTCATCTGAAAAGCAACGCCCCAAAGTGACAAATGATAATGTCTAGTTTTGGAGGCATTATGTCGCTATTACTAATTTCGATTTTAGCCGCTTTACTCAGCAAATCTGCAATTTAATACAGTCGACTCTCGTTATCTCGAATTCCAAGGGACTCTCTGAAATACTTCGAGATATCCGTAGTTCGACATATCAGGTTTGCAGAATTGAGAAAAAATAATTTGATTAACCACATTTAACAAACTGAAAGGTAATTGGACTTCTGAAGTTAGAGATATATTGAAAATATTGTGGAAAAGAGGAGAAATTGCTCCTAAGGAGCAATTTCTCCTCTTTTCTACAATATTTTCCATCTGTTGTTAGGTTTTCATGTATAGGCAGGGACCAGATTTTCATTTCGAGATAAGCGGTTATTCGAGATAAGCGAGGTCGAGATAACGAGAGTTAACTGTATTTCGGTGTTTGAATCCTGATATAAGCTTTAAACATCTCTCTCTCTCTCTCTCTCTCTCTCTCTCTTACAGGCAGCGTCGGCTGAAAAGTCTGAACAACACAAATAGTAATACTGAGGACCATCCAAGCGGGCACATGATGTCATGACGTTACATCAACTTTGATGCGACGTTGTCTCAACATTGCGTGCCCGCTGGGATATGTTATATAATATAACCAAGTTTATGAGGAGCCAAGTCATGAGAAAAATACCGCTAAAGGCCCTGATTAGACTGCGTAACTGCAAATATATACGAACAGCTACTGATATCCGAGCTGATATCACAAATGTCCACTTATTTATAACACTTTGCATGCTGGATAAAGATTTCAGCAGACGATATTCTCAAATAGTTTTCTTCTTTTTACCTAGAAAATAAGATTTGTCATTCCATGCAAATTGTCCCTTTAGGACAATTTGCATGAAATGTCAGATCCTATTTTCTGAGAAAAATGAGAAAAAATATCATCTGTCGTCTGCTGAATTTGCACACAGCACTGTAAGTGTTATAAAGAACCATATGGTATGTAGAATATATCACTGAGCAGCAAGGTCCTGCTCAGACTGCGTGAATCTACAGATTGATCTGAGTCTTCGGTGTTTCACACATCATTGCATAATGTCTCTTTTCTCATGGTAATTAGAAGAGATCACATAAATTGAGCAAAATAAAGATTTACCTTATAGATGTGTCTAATCCAGCCTTACTCGCCAAACAGATGGAACCGTGGTTTCCTTATTGGAAAGAGAATTCACGGAATGTTAAATTGTTTACTTAAGAAAACTTATAGCACATAAAGATGAAAAATAACAAAAGAAATAGATACATCTTCTGTAGACCCTTAACCTTTACCACTCTTTGGGCTAATTCAGCAGACGACCAACTGATGCTATCTGTTTTTTTTTTTTTTCCCAGAAAACTGGATCGGATAGTATATGCAAATTGTCTCTATTGAAGACAAGTTGCAAATAGAGACAATTTGCATGAGATGTCAAATTCTGTTTTCTGGGCAAGATAAGAAAAAAAAATATTTCAAAAGGTCGTCTGCTGAAAATTTTACCCAGAGTGCTAAGCGTTATTAAAAGCGCCAATCACAACTGCAGCAACCATTTTTTTTTTTTCAAAGAAAATATGTCTTGACATTTTATGTGAAATGTCAAGACTTATTTCTCTGAAAAAATAAAAGAAATATATTATGGTCTGCTACAATTTTTATTTGGCGCTTTCAGGGTAAAAAAACCTCCACAGCGTGCTCCCCCGTTAGAAGTGATATCATTAACATAAGTAGGCTATATTCGCTTGTTTCTTGTAAACACATTGGTTCTTGTGAGAGAAGAGGGATCAGATTTCAGTTGCAGGCGGCAATAAATTATATTTAGCTCCTACACGACAGAATTATGCTACCGACCGCATCTGACATTAATTAGACATTAGACTAGTTACCGAGCCTTATTTGAATATATTATAGTTCCACAAACTCCCCATGGGTTCAAGAAATGTATAACTGCACGACCCGCAGAAAAGTCGACCGCTTCGACTGACTGAAAGGCTGACCTAGCTATACTGTCTGTCCGTCCGTTGTCAGTAAGCGAAAAAAAATGGCCACAGCGCTTAACCCGTTGGTAATATTTTGATGACGTTTGGCATACTGACAAATACCGACAAAATCTAGCCAACGAACTTTGCAAATGTGAGTTTTCTTTGACAGAGGCTAAGTCGAGGCAAAAAATGTGAAAATATGAAAATGGCCATAACCCTTGAACCGTGTGGAATATTTTTTCACGTACTGGTTGATACCGACAAGAGCTAGTCAATGGACTTGCCATATGTTTGATTTTATCGGACGAGGCCGAACCAAGGCAACAAAAGACAGTTCTATAATAAAACTTTTCCCATTTTTCACAATTTCCAATTGTTCAATGCTGTCGGTGAGTTAATAGCATACCGTATTTACCATATGTATTCGGACAGACAGGCCTGAGCAAATAGTATAGACCCAGATGAGACGCCGCAGAACGCGGCGTCTCATCTGGGTCTACACTGTTTGCCACTCATCCAGCATTTTTTAGACGCAACATCGGGTAGTGAATTGTACTGGTTCAAATTTTAGAACATATATAGTAAGGAGTTGGGGGTGTCCGAATACTTAGGGTAAATACGGTAACATAGCGATTTTATACTAAAACAATATGCCATATAGAGCGGATCGTGCATCTCTGTTGAAAGTTGATTTGTAATATCGTATTTACCGTAAGTATTCGGACACCTCAACTCCTTACCATATATGTTCTAAAATTTGAACCAGTACAATTCACTACCCGATGTTGTGTCTAAAAATTGCTGGATGAGTGGCAAACAGTGTAGAGCCAGATGAGACGCCGCGTTCTGCGGCGTCTCATCTGGGTCTATACTGTTTGCTCAAGCCTGTCTGTCCGAATATATATGGTAAATACGGTAACAGCTAAGTCAGTTCTTAGTATGCTAATGACATTATTAACACACAACAAAGAGACTCGGACCCATTTGAGTATATGCATCTTAAATTTATCAAAGAAATTCTTGGGTACATTACAAAACAACAAATTTTGCATGTAGAGCAGAAATGAATAGACTGCCGTTCTAAAAGAAAAAAAAAAAAAAAAAAAAAAAAAAAACAGTTTTCGGCAGTGAAATAATTTGAACATATATTTTGTCTGCGCAAAGTACACTTGTAGCAAAATTTATCTTGCAATAACCACTACCAATACCTGGGTTCAAATTGTTAAAGGCTTTATTAAAAGGCCCCTCGGTTTTCCCATATCCTGCCATATCCTGCTGCATACAAAGTAAAAAGATCTCAAAGATTTTACGGTAAACACTGGCAACCGGCAGCCAGTTCATGTACCGTAAATTTTACGGGCGTTTGTAGATTATTTACAGTAATAATTACGCATGGTAGGGCAGTGTAGGGCAAGGTAAGCATTCTACATAAGTCTGTTGCGGGCCGTTATCGGCCGGTCAGGGTAGCTGACGGGCTGATATCGGCCCGTTATAGATTTATAAAGAATGCTAGTTAGGTAACGTATAGGATATAGATGGGATGTGAGCTAACGCACCGTATCTTAAGCTTACTCATCCTTACCCCATCCTACGAGGTAATTTCTGCAAAAGCTCTACGCCCCCCACCCCCACCATGTAAATGGCGCTGGCAGCCACTTATCAATATTTACCGTAAAATTTACGGAAAGTTTTACAGTGGTAATTCGTTTCAGCATTAAGCATTCGAATAAATGATCAAATACATGTACTTCACGGACAAGATTCTTTTATTCGAAGTAGTCCAAAATTAGAGCCCGCTTTGAAACATTGGTAAAGTGCTACAGGTGTGACCTTAAATGTCTTATTACCACTGCTCTGGTATAATAGTCATGCATGCAGTTTATTTTGAAATTTATCATGCATTGCTTTGTGTTTACATATGTTTGCCATTATCATTTATTGTGAATGTGTTTTTGCGAATAAATCATTGTCAATCATTAATTGGCATTTTTTCTGTATTGTTTTCCCAGAAAATAGGTTGTTGATATTTCGTGTTAATCATCACATAAAATTTCAGTTTTTGATTTCTGGGAAAAGTAAGACAAATACTTACAAATATCCCAGTTAGCATTCTACTTAAATCTATATCGGACCGTTGTCGGGCCCAACACATATTGTAGAATGCTAGCTGGGATAATTTGTTAACGCCTGACTGTCGAGCATGGATTTTATAAGTTGTAAAGTCAAAAATTACAGAAGATGATGACAGTTTGTGTAAATACTCTATGTGACCTCTTTATTTTCACCAGACTTCCCATCGTATCAAAGGAAACCATGGCAACATATTGAAGGTGTCCAATTTTTACGTTTTTTTTTTTTTTTTTATAAGTCGACTCTCGTTATCTCGAATTCCAAGGGACCCTCTGAAATACTTCGAGATATCCGTAGCTCCACATATCAGATTTGCAGAACTGAGGAAGAATAATTCGATTAGCCACTTTTAACAAATTAATATGTAATTGGACTCTTGAAGTTAGAGATATATTGAAAATATTGTGGAAAAGAAGAGAAATTTCTCCTCTTTTCCACAATATTCTTCACTTGTTGTTAGATTTTCATGTTTATGCAGGGACCAGATTTTCACTTCGAGATAAGGAGTTATTCGAGATAAGCGAGATTTAACTGTATAAAAATTAAATGGCTATCGAGCCAAATCAAGTAATATGAATATGGGGATACCAAAGAAAGGCCACACTTTTGGAACATAGCATCAAATAAGGTTAGAATGACACAAAACGATATCACAGAACAGCACTCTAACGAAAACAGAACGAACAAAACGAAAAATAACTACAACAGAAATACCGCCCGAGAAATTTTCACACTGGATTAAATGTAGTGCCGCATCGGTGCTGTGCATATGAAATCTTGCAAACAATCAAGATAAAAAACTATATTCTGGGAACGCTTTTGTGTGTTCCTTGAAATTTCCACTGAGCATCTGAATCTGCCACCTCGGGTAACATAACCATTTCTGCCTATAGTGTCCCAGAAGATGGATATAGACAAACAGTGTAGACCGAGATCAGATGCTGCAGAATGGAGAGTCCAATCAGACACCGCAGAGCGGGCGTCTAAGCAAGGTCTACACTGGTTGCATTAATTATAGTCTGTAAAAGAATAATGAAAATAAACTAAACGAAACTACCCTCCAAGTCATTGAAAATTGACTAGTGCAAAAGGTATGAAGAAATGAGTTAACGCTATGAAAATGGTATAACACCAGCAAAAGGAAGAGGTTGCAGGTGGGATAGAGAGTGGGAATGCGGAAGTGGCGGATACATATTGCACCATATCGTACATTTTCCTATGGCCATTTTATCTGTAGGTAAACCATTACGAAAACACGCCTATTCAAATACATAGAAAATTTCACCTCAAAAAATTGAAAAGTTTCAGATAAAAAAAAACTCTGATATTTTTCATATTTCTGCTCAAAAGATAGATTGTGGGTACTCGTTAGAATCGCCTCGCCGAGGCGGTTCTAACGAGTACCCACAATCTATGTTTTTTCATATTTCTTCTCAAAACATAGATTGTGGGTACTCGTTAGATAACGAGTACCCACAATCTATGTTTTGAGCAGAAATATGAAAAATAATGCGTACCCCTGTAAACCTCGGTTTTACTGTATAAAGGGGTCAAAATTATACAGGCATGATTTCGTGATGCTTATGTGGTGGGAAAATGGCTCTCTGAGGTAGACAGGGTGAGGGAGGACTACTCACTGACATATACCAATAGCGCAGACGTCCGCCCAGCGAACACGCAACGTTAAGACAACGTCACATCAGCGTCCATGTTGACGTTGATGCTGTGTATGAAAGTAAGGTATCCGCTGGATATGCTTAAAAATCCTTATTTCGTAGGCAGTAGATCTAGTCATCTTTTAATGTAAGAATAAGGAATTATACAACTTGATATATAGTTTACCATCATGAAAACATACCTATATAATTTTGACCCCCTTAAACCCCACTTTTATATAGTAAAACTGGGGTTTCCAGGGGTATGTTATTTTTCTCATTTATGCTCAAAACATAGATTGTGTGTACTCGTTAGAACCGCCTCGCCGAGGCGGTTCTAACGAGTACCCACAATCTATGTTTTGAGCAGAAATATGAAAAATATCGCAGTTTTTAATCTGAAAATTTTAAAGTTTTGGAAGAGAAATTTTCTATATATGTGAATAGGCGTGTTTTCGTAATGTAATTTTGAGCCAATCTATGCATATTCTAAAAACCACAACGACGCATTAACGTCGATACAACGTCATTACGCTGCATCGACTTTATATGTGACGTTGTATAGCCGCCATAGTGGCATGTGCCCGCTGGGATCACTCTTAATGAGGACTACTCTTAACTTGAAGCTCTGTTTATTTCTTTAAGAATTGGGCCCATTTTTCAAAGGATTTACCTATATAGGGCAAATAAGGTTCTGTCGGATTAGTTGCCAAATTACCCAGTTGTTCAAAGCTAACGACGTCGTTAGTTAACGATTCGTTACAATTTACATTGAGTGATACGCAAATATTCTGAAATCTTTTGCTGAAAAAAAAATGTGAGTAGCTTTTGCAAAAGCTACTCACATTTTTTCAGGAAAAAATTTCAGCATATTGTATATTGAATCCGCTAAAACAGTTAACAAAATGACCCTTAACGAGCTCGTTAAGCTAACGACGCTTTGAACAACTGGGCCCAGGTGATTTTACTTTCGAGAATATTTACATGTATACTGAGGTGGTACATCATCTACGCGCTACTACCACCCCCTACCCGTCCAGCAGAAAGAAACAAATTATTTTTGGATATTTATAAACCCGTTTAGAAAGTAAAGTGGTTCATGTTTCCCTCTATTGTTTTAAGAATCTTCAGCTTCACAGTTTGGCTTAATTCCCAGGTAGCATCATCAAGAAAACATGCCTATATAATTTTGACCCCTTTAAACCCCACTTTTATATAGTAAAACTGCGGTTTACAGGGGTATACATTATTTTTCTTATTTCTGCTCAAATACATAGATTGTGGGTGCTCGTTAGAACCGCCTCGGGGAGGCGGCTCTAACGAGTACCCACAATCTATGTTTTGAGCAGAAATATGAAAAATATCAGAATTTTTTATCTGAAAATTTTCATTTTTTGATGGTAAAATTTTCAGTATATTTGAATAGGCATGTTTTCGTAATGTCTGCTTAAATTTATAATTCTGTCGGGCCGATAACGGCTCGTGAGGGTGGGGTGGGGTGGGGTGGGGTCGGGTGTGGGGTGGGGGGGGGGGAAGGTTAACTTGGGGGTAATTGTGGTACGGGTGTACGAGCCAGTATTTCAAAACCTACCCCATTCATATACATAGCCTTTGAAAAAACGGACACATTCTTATACTAGATCATCCAAAATGTTGACCTATTCATATGCTGCCCTTTGATTTTTTTTTACCCATTTATTGCTGGTAGTTAGACAAGTATCGCAGTCAATTCATTGAATACCACCTCGAAAAATCTCCGAGCAAAAAATATGTGCATATACCAGGATGTCAGGAATCCAGAAAAATCGGGTCATTTATATACTTTTTGTTGAAAAAAGGGGGCCAATCATATACTGACAAAAGGGGGCCATTTGGCACGCACATCCGTACTATGCCATATATATATAGGAAGTCCACCCCCGCCCCACCCCGAGGATAACGGTCCGATATTTGCTAACTGGGCTAACCCTACTGTAATAATTAAATTCTGATGACATCTATTTACCAGAAAAGAAACCGTGAAAACCCTCCCCAGGTGTTTTTCGCTATACATTACAAGTTATATACAATTATATATCGCGAGTCTATTTTTAGAATTCACATGACATTGAATTACAGTGTACATCGACGGAACTTCAATATTGTAGTCATATGACAGTTATACATAAACTCAAGTAAGCTTATAGTTTATAAAATGCGGATATAAACATGGCTGGAGTGGATATCGCGGAACAAATACAGGAATCTTTTCTTTCTTGTACTATATGCTTTCAGCCTTTTAACAGACCGAAGGCTTTGCCTTGTTTACACACATTCTGTGAGGGCTGTCTCAGGGACTATGTTGCGTCAAGATTTGAGGGGACGGGACACTTTCCTTGTCCACTGTGTCGACAGGTAAGTGTATTACACATTATAATGAAAGCCACTTCATAAAATCCACATAAAAATAAGAAGGGCACCCACCCAGCTAGCATTATACGTAAATCTATATCGGGCCGTCATCGGCCCGTCAGGGTAGCTGACGGGCCGATGACGGCCCGATATAGATTTACGTAGAATGCTGACTGGGCAGTAGCTAGGCACACCGCGTTAAAACAACGTCGTATGAATGTCGATGCAACATCATGACATTGCATCAACGTTGGTGCGACGTTGTATAAACGACATGTGTCCGCTGGGCAGTTGTCAGTTACTGGTGAAACTATGTGCACAAGTACTGATTTACCGCTTTGGGGACTAAGCCTGCCCTGGAAAAGTGTGAGAAGGTTAACTGACTGGCTTGACATGATCTTGACAGTGTTGAATGGGCTGTTAAATTCCAACTCAACAACTTAATGTTACACGCAGAAAGCGAAAGCGAGAACAAACTACAGTCGAACTCGCTTATTTCGAATTACCGCTTATCTCGAAGTGAAAATCTGGTCCCTGTTTTAACATGAAACTATGACAACAGGTAACAAAATAATGTGGAAAAGAGAGGAGCAATTTCTCCTCTTTTCCACATTATTTTATATATATATTTCTAACTTCAAGAGTCAAATTACATATTCATTTGTTAAATGTGGTTGTTCAATTTATTGTTTTCCTCACTCTCTCAACTCTGATATGTCGAGGTACGGATATCTCGAAGTGTTTCAGTGAGTCCCTTGGAATTCGAGATAAAGGGAGTCGACTGTATATGATAATCCTTTAAAGCTTGCACACCTGCAAAAAGAGTAGTGTTAAGGGTCTGATGTACTCGCAGCAGGGAGGGGAAGGGGCATGTTACCGTATTTACCGTATGTATTCGGGCAGGCAGGCATGAGGAAACAGTGTAGACCCAGATGAGACGCCGCAGAATACGGCGTCTCATCAGGGTCTGCACTGTTTGCCACTCGTCCAGCAATTTTTTGACACAACATCGGGTAGGAAATTGTTTTTGTTCAAATTTTAGAACAAGTATGGTAAGGAGTTGAGGTGTCTGAATACTAAGGGTAAATACGGTAAAATATTTCTGTTTCTGACTGTCATTCGTTTTTTGTTCTCATCCTCCTCTATGTCTGTCTTCCCTGTACTCTACCAGATCTTCTGTCTCTTTTCTCCTTTCCTCTGGGAGGCTACACAAAATGATCCACAATGACTGATGTGTCGTTAAACAAAACCTCAAACAAATCATCTAGATACAGACTGGTAAAACTGATTTCGTACTCGGGTCAGATTATACCCGTTTCGTTTGAGGGTCTGCGCAGCAGGCGGGAGTACTTCGTTTTCATTTGAACATCTGCACAAACTAGCCATAGTGTTTACTTCAGTATCAGACTAAACAAACTGTTTACTTTTCCATACTGCATCGATCGGACTGGTCAGAGAGAGAGAGAGAGAGAGAGAGAGAGAGGCTCTTGGATGCTCATTGGAGCCGCCTCATTGAGGCGGTTCTGGTGGGTACCCGGGGGTTGTAATTTTGTCAGAGATAGGGAAGATATCACTATTTTCTTTGGAAAATATTTAGTTTACAGTCATATAGTAGTACTTGTCATTGCATAGTAGGGTTAACGTAATGAAAAATTTTGGCCTGGGTTTAACAATAATCATAAACTTAATAGCTACATGTAAATAAATAAATCAATTGAATTAATATATAAACAAAAGTAGAACTGATGTCAGGGTAGGTAGTGGATAGGCCATATCATCCGATGGTCGGCTCCACTATTTGAAACTACTATTACTTAATAACAAAAAGTTTTTTTAAGCTGGTTGTGTCAGTAATGTGTGCATTCTCCCGTGCTAAGGACTATATTTTCTTTGCTGTATGGCTTTGATATACTAATATTATAGAAAATATGAATGCTTCAAATTATGTAGTAAATGTGTGTATATCTATCTATCTATCTATCTATCTATCTATCTATCTATCTATCTATCTATCTATCAATCAATCTATCTATCTATCTATCTATCTATCTATCTATCTATCTATCTATCTATCTATCTATCTATATGCATGCATATATCCTATCTATCTATCTATCTATCTATCTATCTATCTATCTATCTATCTATCTATCTATCTGCATGCATATATCTATCTATCTGTCTATCAGTCTATCTATCTAGTTATCTATCTATCTATCTATCTATCTATCTGCATGCATATATCTATCTATCTATCTATCTATCTATCTATCTATCTATCTATCTATCTATCTGCATGCATATATCTATCTATCTATCTATCTATCTATCTATCTATCTATCTATCTATCAATCTATCTATCTATCTATCTATCTATCTATCTATCTATCTGCATGCGTATATCTATCTATCTATCTATCTATCTATCTATCTATCTATCTATCTATCTATCTAAGTAAGTCGACAGATCAAGGGAAATAACTTCATGTTGTGAACGGTTATTGGCATTATTAGAGTTACTCTTCTTGATTCTCTCAGCGCTTTGCTTATTGTGTATTTCATTGTTATTAAATGTAGATGGTATATAGATGTAAATATAATGGCATCTCACTGTCCGCAATGACAATGTTTAGCAATATTTGTATCATAACTCTTTGCTCAAGGGTCAGATTTGACCTATTGCAAATTGTATTTGTATGTTGTTTTGAGAGAAAATAAAGTTCTTCTTCACCTGGGTGCTCACTGGAATTGCTTAGCGGAGACAGTTCTAATGAGCATCAGGCAGATAGGTTTTGGTATGAAAACAAATGAAAATATTCCCTACTGTCTACTTAAACGGCACCTTAACTGGAACTGTAATACTGTAATAAGTACATGTATTATCTGACATATAATAAAATGAAATGATTGTAAGATGGTCCTCCCCGAGCCACTGCACATCTGAATGACGGGAGAATAAACGGGCATCCAGCTGGATGTTAAAAAAAAAAACGAAAAAAAAAAAAAAAAAACAAAACAAAAAAAAACAAAACACAAAAACACAAAAAAACAACAACAAAAAAAAACAAAAAAAAAAAAACAACAACAACAACAACAAAAAACAAAAACAAAAAAAAAAAAAAAAACACAGAAAAACTATGGAACAATGGTAATAATCATGCTGGAATACAGTGCAAGAGCAGGCACAGTCCGGGAGGCACAGTACGTTGAAACAATGTCGTTTCATCGTTGATTCAACGTCCTAGACTCTTGCTCCGAAGTATCCTTTTCACGTGGCGCGGCTGATATATTGGGTTTATTTCACACAGCTCTAGATTTCTATTTGAACAAAATAGAATTAATATTGCGTGTTTCGTCACACGCACGCACACACACAATCACTGTGGGGTGGCCGGGTGTGGCGAAGATGTCGTGTATCTTACGTCACCGGGGCATCCAACTGATACTGGCTTACAGTCGGGAAAGGCCTGTCATCCTTGTAGCAGGTAACGTTTTTATTTCTTCTGTTTCTTCACTATCATTATTTTTCCTCTTTATTCCCTGTTCCTCTCTTTCATCTCCTCTACTATCTCTTCTATCTCGTTTCTCCCTTTCTCTTAATCCGAGCCTTCTCTTATTTAAAAAGCCTTCTGATATTTACTGATTGGCGGCTTTAGTCAAAGACCCCAAATCAATAAAAAGTCTTTGAACAGCCAGAGAAGGCTCGGGTTACCTTTCTCTGGGAGACGACACAGAATGACCCACATAGGTTGACGTGTCGTTAAACCCCAACACAATAAAAACAATCAAGGCTAAAAACTTGACATAATTTAGTGACTTTTTTATTTTATTTTATTTTATTTGTTATTTGTTACTTTTTTTTTACAAATAAGATTTTACATTTCATTGAAATAGTCTCCTTTGGGCGATTCGAATAAAATGTCAGGTCTTATTTTCTGTATGGGTAAAAGGTAATAGTTTAAGCGTATAACTTCGGGGCCTCGCTAATGTGCTTGCACAAGACTCCGTCCCTTTTCAATCGGCTGTTTGATTGAAGGTTAGATTCCCCCCCCCCCCCCTCGCCTCTCCCCAGTTTTACCACTATATATGAGATCATCTTCAAACGGCCTCTTATCGGTCCCAAGATCAAGAACTGCACTATATGACCGCTCTTTCTCACATTCTGCCTCTCGGTTATGGAACTCAATGCCGACATCTCTAAGAATTCAAAACATCTCTTAAACAGTATCTTTAAATGTTTTAATTTGATATATACGCATACAATAATAACTTTTACCATAAATAATACGGAGTGTGCAATTTTCATTTCGATGTAGCGTTAATATAATATTTTTCACCATGTGAGCTATGAAAACTTTTATCAAACTTTTTCTTAAAATCTATTTAATTCTATCTCATCACGAAAACATGCCTATATAATTTTGACCCCCTTAAACCCCACTTTTATACAGTAAAACTGGGGTTTACAGGGGTATACATTATTTTTCATATTTCTGCTCAAAACATAAATTGTGGGTATTCGTTAGAACCGCCTCGCCGAGGCGGTTCTAACGAGTACCCACAATCTATGTTTTGAGCAGAAATATGAAAAATAAAAAAAAAATTTATCTGAAAATTTTCATTTTTTGGTGGTAAAATTTTCAATATATTTGAATAGGCACGTTTTCGTAATGTCAAGTTTAACATTTAGGAACTCAAAATCTATTATATTTTACCCAGCTTTAAATACTTTCCGACTTATTGCATCCTGTACAAGAAAAAAAGTTCTTATTGTTGTATAAAATGTAAATATGTATGTATATGGTTGCATGCAATGTTTGTGTTTTACGTTATTTTATGTTTAGTTTACATTTTTTATGGAGGGCCACTTGGTAGAATGGCTGTTTAAGCTAAAAGTGTTACCCTCTAAAAACATTGTATAAATAAAAAATAAATATATAGTGAAAATGGGGGAATCGAGGGGGACGGGATCAGAAACTATGAGGATTCTCGCGTGATGATGTATGTCTTTAATGTTTCTCCACAAAAAGTAAGTTATGGGTGCACATTAGAAGCGCCTCAACAAGGTGCTTCTGATGTGTAACCACAACATTTGTATAATCCTATCCCAGCAAACACAAAGTCGCAAAAACGTCGTAACAATGTCGCTGCAATAGATTTCAGCGTTGCGGCGACGTTGTAACGACGTTGTTGTGATGTCGTGTGTTTGCTGGGATATAAGCAAACGATTTGTGTGGCTAGCCATCTTATTTAGAACAATAATGTCATCTTTCAGGAAATTCAGTTGCCAGCGTCTGGTGTGCGCGGACTACCTGACAATCACTTCATACTTAGTCTAGCAGACACCGTGACACCATATGGGATCCAAACACAACACGATACCACAGAGAAATCGCCACTTCTCAAGAGAAACGAACTTCAATCACATCCTCCAGAGAATCATAACAAACTCATACGTCGCTTCGGTAATTACGGAACCCAGCCTCACGAGTTTGTTCAGATCACCGGACTCGCATTGTCGACATTTACTGACGACATTGTAGTTTCTGATTGTAACTTGAACAAAGTTGGGATATTTTCAATGTCGGGTGAATTCCGAGGAAGCTTTAACTGTGATTGTTCAGTACGTGACGTCGCGTTCACACGTGGTGGGACGTTACTTTTGAGCGTAAGCAGATCTGAAAACGCAATTATGAGAGAATATAGCGTTGATGGACGTCTTATCGGTACCTTCGGATCTTTCTACAGGCATGAAAATCCTTTCGGATTGACAATAAACAAGCATGATCAGCCGATAGTTACAGGGTTACGTCAACATTGTGTGCATGTTTTCACCCAGATGCGAAAGGCATCTGTTAGATTTGGCTCGAAAGGAAGTGGCGTCAACCATTTCCAGCTTCCTCATTACGTCACCACAAATAGTCGTGACCAAATAATTGTAGCGGATAGCGCAAATCATAGAATCAAAATTCACAAATTAGACGGTACATTTGTGAGCCAGTTCGGCAAGGAAGGAACCAAACCTGGGCATTTATTCTATCCAATGGGCGTTTGTGTGGACAAATATGACAATATTTACGTTGCTGACGCAAACAATTATCGCGTTCAAGCATTCAGCTCTGACGGACATCCTCTTGGTTATCCTGTGCAGGACACCTATGAGTATGGCGTTGACGTCAAACCAGTTAACGTAATGTTTGCACAACCTAATGTTCTGGTTGTGGCTCTGCGTGGCTCGAAGTTTTGTCAAGTTCACGAGTATTTCTGGGACGTTGAAAGATTCAGGCCAGTACCTAAAAGTTCATTTGATTTATTTTTCTGCTGTAAAGGTGAATATGACGACGACATGACTGTCAGTTACTCGAAACCTAAAGTGAATTGATGAAATATAATGCCTTTTCGGAACTTATATACCGGTTTATTCTTAAAGAAAACAACCCAGCGGGCACACAACGTTAAAACAACGTTGTTTCAATGTTGAATCAACGATGTCGTTTCATCGTTAATTCAACTTCATAGACGTTGAATTAACTTTGGAACAACGTTGTTTCAACGTTGTGTGCATGTTTCGAACCTGTTCCTAAGGAAACATAGTTAACTATTTATTCCTTTTTTTTTTAAGAACAGCCCCACTCCGACATTTTGACATATTATTTGGACAGTGATCTCCCTAGGAGGTGTTACCATTCACGTTAAAGGGCAAAGGACATGGTACGAAGTTTTTGGTTGCAAGTATGGAAGCTGTGGAATACGCTGCCGGAAGAAGCCAGGAAATCCATTACGAAAACACGCCTATTCAAATACACTGAAAATTTTACCATCAAAAAATGGCAATTTTTCAGATAAAAATTTCTGATATTTTACACTTTTCTGCTCAAAACATAGATTGTGGGTACTCGTTAGAACCGCATCGGCGAGGCGGTTCTAACGAGTACCCACAATCTTTGTTTTCGAGCAGAAATAAGGAAATTATGTATACCCCTATAAATCCCAGTTTTACTATATAAAAGTGGGGTTTAAGGGGGGTCAAAATTACATAGGCATGTTTTTGTGATGACTTCTTAATAATCACAACTGCAGCATGCGACATTTTGATTTCCTTTTGTATTGTTCAGAGAAAATAAGGCAAGACATTTCATGTGAATAGTCTACGATTCACATGAAATATCTGACTAATTTTCTTTGAAAAATAATAACAACAACAAAAAAAAAAAAAAAAAATAAAAAAAAATAGAATGCCGTCTGTTGCAGGTTTGCTTAACAAACGATAGAACATTATTCAGTGCAACTGAGCCATGTTCAGGCGTATCTGTGATACATATTACCTTCTGCTTGCGGAGTTCTTTACGCTTGGCTTGCTGGGTAAAAATTCAGCAGACTACATTTTGTAATATTTTAATTTTTTCCAGAGAACAGAGTTTGACATACATGCAAATTGTCTCCCGAGGGAACAATTTGCAATCATCACGAAAACATGCCTATATAATGTTGACCCCCTTCAACCCCACATTTGTATAGCAAAACTGGGGTTTACAGGGGTATACATTAATTTTCTTATTTCTGCTCAAAAACATAGATTGTGGGTACTCGTTAGAACCGCCTCTATGTTTTGAGCAGAAATTTGAAAAAAAAAATATTAGAATTTTTATCTAAAAATTTTCATTTTTTGGTGGTAGAATTTTCAGTATATTTGAATAGGCTTGTTTTCGTAATGGGACTGTCATATCCTAATTTCTGCGAAAAATATTATCAATTTGTCGTCTACTGAATCTGCCCAGAGGTAACGCTTACGACACGAGCATACAACAAAGACTCACATCAGCCTGCGCACCCTCGTAGTCTGATCTGAATCTACGCTGTCATGTATAGGCCTTGAAGTGGGTCTTGATTGATCGATTGTGTTGGGGTTTAACGACACGTCAACCCTTGTGGATCATTTTGTGTCGTCTCCCAGAGAAAGGGAGAAAAGAGATAGAAGAGATAGTAGAGGAGATGAAAGAGAGAGACAGCGAAGAAAGAGGAACAGGAATGAAAGTGAAGAAACAGAAGAAATAAAACATTCCCCCTCTGCCCAACTGTAATCCAATATCATTGAGACGCCCCGGTCACGTAAGATACACGACACGTTCACCACACCCGACCGACCCCCCGCGCCCCCCCCCCCCCCCCCCCGAAATTGATCTACGCTGTCGGATGTCATAAAGCCATTTTCTATTTGTGTGTGTGTTGGGTGGGGGAGTATTTATTGATGCTTTTCTTTCAGGGCTAAGCGCTTACAACTACCTTATTTAACAATACAATACTTTTATTTCATACCAACACGCTTTCGGCCCACAATAATCTACATATAATGCATACTAAATATATAATTTTCATATATAACGAAGTACTTTGATCACAATCTGTGACATATTTTTTTATATTTACATTCTCAGTGCAATAGTGAACTACATGTATTGTGACGTAATGTTGTTCATACTTCAATGAATACATTGACTCACGCGACGTCACATAATCATTAAGTGACGACAAATTCTAACACAGCGCGCCTATATAGGCAATGGAGCAAATTCTGGAACAGTTAACTGCGCGACGTTATCTGGCACTGTTCCGACGTCATCTTGACACTTTGCTGGCGTCAGTTTTCGTTGCCACGACGTTAAACGGTGTAACGTCGTTTTTCTCGAGTGAACAAAGTAAGATCTGCATGTAAACATCAGCGTTATAGTCAAAACTTTTGGCGGAAAATTAGAAGAATCTGGAGGATACAATTACTTTTTCGTCGTTTTCTATGTGTTAGAATCGAAATAGATCAGCTCTTGTGCGTGATTTGTTAAATCACAATTTGTCAGTCAGTTTAAGTAGATACGTCACTCGCGCTAGGCGCTCGTGATATGATCTATTTTACAATTGACCTTCAATCAGTGAATTATTACTCAACAAATCACTGCTAGAGCTGATCTATTTCTTTAATAATCCATTGTTATCTCCAATATGATTGGATGATGGTGACATTATGACGTCAACGACGCTGTTCCGCTGTTAACAGGAAAACTGGGTGCAACTGTTTTCTTTTATTAGTTTCAGCCTTCGAACTAGATTTTTTTCGTCAAATAATGGATGGAAAATACGAGGGATGTTCGAAATGAATTGCTTATTGTCCTATAGCTCGATATCCACGTGGGGCACGATAAAATCCAATACATACCTGTATAGGGTTATTCAGTATCTACACAATGGTGTATAAATATACATGTTAGACTAAGTGTAAGACATAAAATTTGCCATTTGAATACACGCAGTCATTGACCACTGCAGTAAAAATGGTTGGAAGAAGCGTCGACAAAAAGGATGAAATACGGGCTTACATCAAAGATCGCTCAAAATTTGGTTGTTCTTTGAAGAAGCTGATGACTGAAATTTCTACTGCTTTTGGACCTTCTTGTGTGTCTTATGACACAGTTCGGCGGTGGAAAAAGAAATTTGAGTCTGGTGTAGAGTCCATCAAAAATGCACCGAAATCAGGTAGGCCAAAATCTGCATCTCGTAAAGAAATCGTTTCCAAAATAAAGGAAATCATTGAAGGAGATGCCAGATTTACAGTTCGTGATATTGCACGAAAGGTAGGCATATCACTATCAACGGTTCACCTTATTTTGAAGAAGCATTTAATTAGAAAGATTTCTGCTAGATGGGTGCCACATCTGTTGACTGACGAGCAAAAGCGGCAACGGGTTAAAGTGGCCAAAAAGCTGTTTCCAAAATATGACAAAAATCAGTTTGCCAATGTCGTCACAGGTGATGAAACCTGGGTCCATTATTTTGAGCCCGTCAGAAAGGTTAGCAATAGGATCTGGGCCACTAAACACAGCAAACGCCCAATAATTGCCAAACGTTCTTTAAGTACAAAGAAGGTTTTGTATGCAATCTTCTTCTCTGGTGAAGGAGTCGCAATAAAAATGCCAGTGCAAAAGGGCAAAAGCATCACCGGAAAGTACTACAAAGACGTAGTACTGAAGAAACTGAAAAAGTATTATCAGAAACGACGCCCTGCCACTGGTTTTAAACATGTCCGTCTTCTACATGACAATGCCCCAGCTCATACCTCCGCAATAGTTACGGCGTTTTTGAAGAAAGAAAAAGTAACTGTTTTGCCTCACCCCCCGTATTCCCCAGACCTTGCCCCATGTGATTTCTTTTTGTTTCCGAAATTGAAAGCATTCCTTGCTGGGCGGAAATACCAGTCCCGACAGGCACTTAGATCTGCCATTCATCAGTACCTTATTACTGTGCCTAAATCAGCGTACCGTGACGCCTTCAAGAAGTGGATACATCGGCTGAAACTTTGCATTTCTAGCCACGGGGAGTACTTCGAGGGCATGAAATGAGTACTTTTGGGCTAACTTGAAATTTGAAGTCTCCAGATAGAAATAAGCAATTTATTTCGAACATCCCTCGTAATATAAATATAAGTAATAAACAAACAGATTTGCATTCAAGAAATATATTTAACGTTTATTGAAGTATGAACAACATTGGGTCACGAGAAAAGTTTACATGAATCCCTTCGGGGTTCACTTACTTTACTCGGGACACGATGTTGTTTTTACTAAAATGAACGTTGAAATTAACTTCATTTCTTAAATGTAAATCTGTGTGTTTTGTTTTTCTTCAAATCTGTAGGTGTATGTTTTGCTTAAATTTGTAATTGTTTTTAACTCTGCACCACCTCACCTTACACTGGCTTCAGTCCCTGGTAACTAAATGTAGGCCTATTATTATTTATAATTCTCTTTGATACAAACACTACTAGAGCAAGTCGATGGCGCGCCATCGCATATACCCATGCCAGCACCATCGCATATCTCCAGGCACATCAAAATTCCAAATGCGTTCCTCCAGTCCTCATCCATAGGGCTATTACCTGTGACAGTTTCAAGGTTCTAGCTAAAAAAGCCTAGGAGGAGTCGTGTGACAATAAAAAAGTGACCCAAAATCCTACTTTTGACCTCTGGTGACCCGAGACATACACCCCGCACCCCCACCGCCGAGGCAAAATTTTTGCACTACTTTCTTCTACTCTTCATTACCTTTGATTTGATATGCGACATGACTGTTTGTGCAAAATGGATTTTGGACCGTTCGGGGCCACACTCCCGGGCCCTGCCCCCAGGTGTTACATCAATATTCCGAATGTGTTCCTCCAGTCCTTATCCATAGGGTGTCGCCTGTGAAAGTTTCGAGATTCTAGCTTATATAGTCTAGGAGCAGTTGTGTGACATTACAGACGGACATACGGCCGGACAGGGGTATCACAATATCTCCGCTTTTTCTTCGAAAAGCGCGGGATAAAAATAAAACAAAGGCAACATTAACATACTGACAATAGGAAGCACTAGTCACTAAATGGCTAATGCTTCATAATCAAAGCATGTTAATACGGTCTTGGTTTTATTTTAGTATTTATATCAAAGAGAGTTATAAAGACAGTCTAAACGGGTCCTGTTTTCTTACATTAAGAGTCGATGGAAACAGCGCAAAACGTGCATTTAAAATAATAGACCTACCATATTTACTCTAGGTATTCGGATAGAAGAGACTGTGTAAACAATGCTGACTCTTAGAACGTTTTTCGGTCTTATCACGATAGTGTCTGGGAGTGGTAAGGAGTTTAGTACTCGCACCGATAGTGTTTTCTGTCGCTATAAAGTTTCTGTGATATAAAAATAATGAAATAATTGTTCAATAAGTTATTCTAAAAAAAAACATTTTAAATGGATTTTTTCTTATATTACTTGTCCCAAAAAAGCATTTACTGAGTACAGCAACTGACATTTCATCACGAAAACACGCCTATTCAAATATATTGAAAATTTCACCACCAAAAACTGGAAGTTTTCAGATAAAAAATCTGATATTTTCATATTTCTGCTCAAAACATAAGATTGTGTGTACTCGTTAGAACCGCCTCGCTAAGGCGGTTCTAACGAGTACACACTATCTTTGCTTTTGAGCAGAAATGAGAAAAAAATAATATATAACCCTTTCAACCCGTTTTATTATATAAAAGGGGTTTAAGGGGGTCAAAATTATACAGGTATGTTCTCGTGATGTCTGAATCAGTAGTATGTAACAGAGAAAACCTGGGTAAGCGGTCCCTTAATGTTTGGATATGTGGTAAACAATTTTGCAAAGCGGGGCAAGTAAAACAGATTCGACAGGTTAAGGCAGAGTTATGTCGCCCATTACTAACCTTGGATTGACGACATGTTGGGTTCAAAACTGAACTTTGTATTGAAAATAGAAACCACAGTGACCTACATTTAGATAATTGTCTACGCCCACAATCTTAATATTTGCCACTGCTATGGAAGCGTTTTATGGACGGTCATGGACTGATCGAATGCTAATTTCCATTGACTGCTCAGCGTTTTTTATAACCAAGTATTAGCTTACACAAGAAACTTGGTCTACGCCTAGCCATTACGGAAACTCGCCTATGGTTCAATTCAAATATATTGAAAAATTTACAACCGAAAAAGGGTAAATTTTCAGACAAAAACAAAATATGATAGTTTTCATATTTCTGCTCAAAACATAGATTGTGGGTACTCGTTAGAACCGCCCTGGCGAGGCGGTTCTAACGAGTACCCACAATCTATGCTTTGAGCAGAAATAAGAAAAACAATGTATACCCTGTAAACCCCAGTTTTACTATATAAAAATGGGGTTTAAGGGGGTCAAAATTGCATAGGTATGTTTTCGTGATGACACTTTGTGTACTGAGCATAGACCAAGCATTTTGTGAAAGCAAATACTTATAGACGGCAATTAAATTTGGCGATCCTGCGAAAGGAAGAATGGGTATTTAAAGCACCACTGGAGAAACTGCCCACAACAGTACATAATACCAACACAGATTATAGGTAAATAACATGTTGGAATGTGTGCACATTTTAAATGCACAACAAATCATGGTCACAAATGATACCGGTATTTAAGTACCTGTTAGGGAGGAAAGGTACGCAAGGTTTGATGTCTGTAGATCACATGGTTAATCAGGCTTGAATTGGTGCAAAAACGACAGTCAATGAAACTTGAAATATAGGCCAGGGTAATAAAAAAGATGGCATTGGCTAGAAATACGGTCCCGTATCTTTAGCCTAGGAAGCTATAGATACGGGCCCGTATCTTTAGCCTGTCAGTCTAGGGATGAATCACAAGCCATTCCCACTGCATTTTGCTAGAGATACAGTTGAGGAGAAACTTCACCCTATTTCCTATACTTTATCTCGTAAGTAGACACCGAATAACTTTAAAATCTCAATTTTCAAATTTACGTCTTCAACTTTCACGCCATTTTGACGGGAACTGATCGGAAAAGCACCTTATCAAAATATGACGTAACAGAAAAAGGTTTTTGGCTATGGTTTTAAAATACTTATTTTTATGGAAGTAGCTGGCTGTCCGGAACCGGACTTCTTGCCAGGCCATACTGGAAAAACTAGCCGTCCATAATTAGATAAATATATGCATACGCGAGTGAATCTTTTACAATGCTACTGTTATGATTTATTTCTTTACCTGTAATGGTGGCATTATACAATTATTGCCTATTGAGGTATTGGATATGTGATATCCACCAAAAATATACCAATATTGACCGAGGTGATAGCCGAGGTCACTATGATATTGGTATTCAATGATGGGTATCAACGTCATAGTCAATACCACAATAGTCAGCAACTGTATTATATAGTTTTTTTGTTGTTTTTTTATTTGAGTTTTACGGTCCTTTCAAGAATATTTCACTTATATCGAGCTGATCGTTCATCAATGGTGGGTGAAAACCGGAGAACCCGGGGAAAAACCACCTGACCATCCGTATTATATAGTTTTTCTCTTGATAACTGTGGCAATAACAGTCAACACAAGACCCCATTAATAAAAAAAGCGCGCGTAGATGTCGGCGTCACTACCGACGACGTCATCAAAAGTTGATATCTAATTTTAGAAACTAACATAAACTGAAAGGCGCGCGCAAGCCAGTGTCCATCACGAGCTATGGACTGGGCTCATGGCGGCTCTGAGCCAATGAAAATCGATCTATTCATATATAATAAAACATCTTGGTTTCACACGCCGTTGTGACCTTAAGACTATTAGGTGTTTGTATATCTTAATTTAAATGCGCATTGCGTGCTTTATTCTTTATTTCTGACTGAAGCGGTTGGGCAAGATCGTCTTCGATCTGAACTTGTGGAATGTGAGCAAAACGGAAAGGGTTTGTATGTTTAGCCAGATATAAGCCTACATTATTTGAGCCTCGTCATGCATAAAAAACCTACTTTAGCCTATACGAACAACAAAGGCGCGCATGTGCATCCGCGCAGTCTGATCAACACCTTGTACGCTGTTGAGAAAGCATGCGTCCCCTAGTTTATAAAGCTGAGCAGACCGGTTTGTGTCTTATCTGGTCAGAAACCCCAAAGACAAATTTCCCCGTGACGTGCTCATTTCATTTGAGACTGATCAGTTACGTGCACATTGCAAGCGCGTGATGCTACTATACTTTTCTTTTGCCGTGTTCTTAGGCTGATTATAAGAATAATCCATAGCCGTACCATTACGAAAACACGCCTATTCAAATATATTGAAAATTTTACCACCAAAAAAATGAAAATTTTCAGATAAAAATTCTGACATTTTTCATATTTCTGCTCAAAACATAGATTGTGGGGGAGGCGGTTCTAACGAGTACCCACAATCTATGTTTTGAGCAGAAATAAGAAAAATAATGTATACCCCTGTAAACCCCAGTTTTACTATATAAAAGTGGGGTTTACGGGGGTCAAAATTATATAGGCGTGTTTTCGTGATGATCTAGCCGATTGCAGTGGGAATGGCCACGGAACGGGACCGTATCTCTTAGACTGACAGGCTAAAAGTGTGGGCCCGTATCTCCAGCCTCCTTTCTTTACAAGAAAGAAAGAAATAATGGCACTAGGATTGATAAATATGTTTCATGATCACATTTGCCTTAAATGGATCAGAAATCATACGTAAAAAACGACCGCTGGCATGAAATACGATATTGAAAAACCATGGTCTTCTCAATCACCACCTATCCTTTTACTCGCCACAGCTCTCCTTACGTATCACCCGTCAATACAATGCCTAGTTTCTGGGAATGGTAAAAGAATGCGATATACAGTTGACTCTCGCTATCTCGAACTCGCTTATCTCGAATAACCGCTTATCTCGAAGTGAAAATCCTGTCCCTGCATAAACATGAAAATCTAACAACAAGTAAAAAAATATTGTGGAAAAGAGAAATTGCTCCAAAGGAGCAATTTCTCCTCTTTTCCACAATGTTTTGGATATATCTCTAACGTCAAGAGTTTAATTACATATAGATTTGTTAAATGTGGTTGTTCGAATTATTTTTTTTCCCTCAATTCTGAAAATCTGATATGTCGAGGTACGGATATCTCGAAGTGTTTCAGAGAGTCCCTTGGAATTCGAGATAACGAGAGTTGACTGTATTTTCTTTTGAACTACAAAGTAACATGTTAAAACTTCACTGAAACGGTGATGTATTTATCCAGAGATTTGTAATTCCAAACACTGGAGTTTTATATTCCCGTCTGTCACCAAAACGGCAAAATCTGACCACCCTTGAAGCGGGAGAAATATGATTTTTGTTCCGTATTATCTTATAGGACAATTCCGGTCTGATTATATAAGAGACTAAATGAGATTAAATCACATCGTCCGATCTTGGATATCGGCGATCGTGCCAAAATGTCGGCCTTATTTCACTTGACACCCACCTATAACGCTACCTAAACTGACTCTCTGCAACCAACTCCGGAAGATCTCCTTACGATTTTCCTTTCACTGCACGGTATTGCGCGTGTGGAGATAAGCAGCCGTGTCTTGGACACGTACGGTTTTTGATACATCCATGCAAGTTTTGATACCGTACAGGCAAGCAACTGTCACCGAACTGAAAGCTGACACCAACCAGACAAATGACCTATTTTAGACTGAATAAACTCCACGACACTATATACTGGAGTCCAATTTTAATTTCAAGTTTTGTTTGTGTAAAGGTTTTACGGCCTAGTCAACCCAGTGGGGCCATGTAGAGCGCGGTCAGTTTACCTAACCACACTTTTACTGGGCAGGCTTAATCCTCTAAGCGTTTAACCAGTATTGTGCAGATTCTATCGCCAGAAACTGACAAGTGCCCTTCTTGAATCAGCGGAAGGGAGAGAATGAGCGTAGAAAATTTTTCATGATCAATCTCCACGGAAGAATGTTGCCGACCGCGGGGGTCGAACCTGCAATCTTCTGGTCACCTGTCGGACGCGCATCCAACTGAGCCACCGAGGCCACCATTTTAATTTTGGGTATATCAGGCTATGTGAGTTAGATAATCCTAGATAAAATGGCTAAACTTTTTTTGTAAACAGTGGAGACCCTGACATCACATTCTGCGGTGTCATATCTGGGTCTGAACTTTTTGCCAGTTAACCGATTGTGGGTCTCCAGACTAAAATGGGTAAATATTAACAATATGACTCTTCTCTGGTAGAGAGACATAATACTTCTAGTAAAGGCACCAAATTCAAATTCTGGTTAAAGTCTGACATTTAATGGTTATTTTATAAAAGAATCATTGATAAGAGGGTATAATGGTTTGTTAAATGGTATTCTAACCTTTGAAGTGAAATTTTTCCCCATTAGACACAAAATCTGAATATTAACAGATTACAGGTGTAAATGCTCTCTTATTTTTCCCTGAAAATTGGCATTGCATGAAATGTCAATAATTATTTTCTGAGAAAAATACCATTCATTCATTGTCTGACATTTTTTCATCGTGCTGGAAGATTTAAGCGCTTCCTGTAGGAAGCTTATTAAGAAATAACCATACAAATTTATCCGGGCCCAGTTGTTCAAAGTATCGTTAGCTTAAAGCCCTCGTTAGTGGTCAAAATGTTAACTGTTCTAGTAAGTACAATATCTAATTCACAGGTACATGCATTTTTGCTGAAAAAAAATGTGAGTAGTTTTTTGCAAATGCAAAACTTACTCAAAATTTTTCAGCAAAAATATTTACGTATAAGTCGTATTTGATGATCAAAGTTTTAACGATGTGTTAACTATTGACATCGATGTGTTAACCATTGACATCGTTAGTTTTGAACAACTGGGCCCAGATATTTGAGCCAAAGGAGTTTTGTGAGGCTGAACAATATAGGAGTCAAAGAAAAAGAACTCTGGTCTAATTTACCATTATCTGTGACCATGCATTTCAAGTTCTTGCACAAAAATGAGGTTGTATTCAATAATAAATGTACTACCACTTACCGCGGTACAAACAAAAAGAAAAAAAATCAAATACACCTTTATTTCTTCATACTTTCCTGGCAACAGTCAGAAAATTACCAAATTATTTTTAACTCTTCTCTTGTAGAACACGACATGCCCTGTCTTAGCAAACAGTGTAGATCCAGATCAGTTGTCATTAAATATGTAAATTTCTATCAAAAACCCGGATCAAGTAATCTGATTGGCTGGAAATTAGAAGTGGGCGTGGCATCTAAATTTATTCAGTATGACAAGGGTTAATAGCATTTTATCAGAGAATTTTGGATGCGATTTTGCTGTTTTTGAATAACATCATGTAAGTCTAATGCTGATGAAGTGATGTGGACAGTGACAGTATTCAAATACCCTATTCGACCTAATTACTGCACATACCCTAATAAGCGCATAGTCCAGCAATTTTGTAGGCTTCAGATTGCAGTCCATGTTATATTATCTTTTTCTTTATATTTACATATGTTGTGCGTACTCATTTGAATTGCCTCGACACGTCAAGGCAATCCAAACTAGACAAAGTGCCCAGTGGGGCACGTATACCCCCGACCAGCGCTACCGCCACTTTTTAAAGAGCATAAAGTATGTAGCTTTGATTCTGGAGATGGCAGTTGTATGCTATATGTTATATTATATTATAACATTGAAAAAATTCAATCACACATAATATGAAGCCCTTGACCTCAAAGGTCAGGCACAGGTGCAGGAATTGAGCTAAATAAAACTTTAGCCCTATAACTTTCACCATATACCAGTGAAATCAATCAGCCTTTATAATATAAGCATTTATATATATGACATTTGTATGAAAAGTCTGTAACCTTGACTTAAAAGCCATGCCCCAGCTTGGGGATGGTGCCAAGAAAAACTTTATACCTATATATACCATCATGCTTAATATTAATGAAACCAACAAAAGGGTCTTCATTATATAGCTGTATAAACTTAGATGCAATTTTTTTTTTACTTTTATATGAAATTTCTAAGTCTGTGACCTTGACCTCATGGTCATACCCCGGGATGGGGATGATGCTGAGTCAAACTCTAGACCTATATCTACCAACATGTAAAATATAAATGAAATTCCTCAAATGGTCTTGATGGTATAGCTATATAAACATAAACTCAAAAATTTTGACTTATTTATGAAAATTCTAAGTCTGTGACCTTGACCCCAAGGTTATTCCCCGGGATAGGGTTAGTGCTGATAAAAACCTAGACAAAGTGCCCAGTGGGGCACATATACCCCCGATCAGCGCTACCGCCACTTTTTAAAGAGCACAAAGTATGTAGCTTTGACTCTGGAGATGGCAGTTGTATGCTGTATGTTATAACATTGAAAACATTCAATCACACATAATATGAAGCCCTTGACCTCAAAGGTCAGGCACAGGTGCAGGGACTGAGCTAAATAAAACTTTAGCCCTATAACTATCACCATATACCAGTGAAATCAGTCTTTATAATATAAGCAAACATGACATTTGTATGAAACGTCTGTGACCTTGACTTAAAAGCCATGCCCCAGCTTGGGGATGATGCCGAGAAAAACTTCAGACCTATATATACCATCATGCTTAATATTAATGAAACCAACAAAAGGGTCTTCATAATATAGCTATATAAACTTAGATGCAATTTTTGTTTTTTACTTTAATATGAAATTTCTAAGTCTGTGACCTTGACCTCAAGGTCATACCCCAGGATAAGGATGATGCTGAGTAAAACTCTAGACCTATATCTACCAACATGTAAAATATAAATGAAATTCCTCAAAGGGTCTTGATGGTATAGTATATAAACATAAACATAAAAATTTTGACTTATTTATGAAAATTCTAAGTCCGTGACCTTGACCCCAACGTTATTCCCTGGGATAGGGATGGTGCCAATAAAAACTTTAGAGCTATATCTACCACCATGCCAAATATGAATGAAATCCATCAAAGGGTCTTCAAAATATGAGGTCTTATAAACTTTAACGTAAAAACTTTGACCCTAAGACAAAAATAAAGTATGAACGAATAATGCTTCACCGGATGGACGGACAGACCAACAGATTCCTTGCTCAATTAGGGAATACTGAAATTTAACAAAAGGTCTTGATGATATGGCTATATAAACTTAAACGCAAAATTTTTTTACTTTTATATGAAAATTCTAAGTTCGTGACCTTGACCTCGGTCACAACCTGAGTGGGGATCATGTAGTGTAAGACTCTAGGCTGATATCTAGCAACATGTCAAATATAAATGAAATTCCTAAAGAGTCTTGATGATATAGCTATATAAACTTAAACACAAAAAACTTTGACTTTTTTATGAAAATTCTAAGTCCATGGCCTTGACCTCAAGGTCACCCCCGGGGTGGGGATGGTGCTGATAAAAACTTTAGACCTATATCTACCATCATGCCAAATATGAATGAAATCCATCAAAGGGCCTTCAAAATATGAGATCTTATAAACTTTAACGCAAAAACTTTGACCCTGACTTTTTTATGAAAATTCGAAGTCCGTGACCTTGACTCCAAGGTCAGCACTGGGGTGGGGATGGTGCTGATAAAAACTTTAGACCTTTATCTACCATCATGCCAAATATGAATGAAATCCATCAAAGGGTCTCCAAAATATGAGGTCTTATAAACTTTAACGCAAAAACTTTGACCCTGACTTTTTTTATGAAAAATCGAAGTCCGTGACCTTGACCCCAAGGTCACCCCTGGGGTGGGGATGGTGCTGATAAAAACTTTAGGCCTATATCTACCATCATGCCAAATGTGAATGAAATCCATCAAAGGGTCTTCAAAATATGAGGTCTTATAAACTTTAACGCAAAAACTTTGACCCTGTGACGGAAAGACGAACGAACGAACGAACGAACGTACGTACAAACGAACGAACGGAAAAGCGAAAACTATATACCCCCACATACTTCGTATGTCGGGGGTATAATCAAGCCGTATATTTACCATCAGGCCAAAGATGAATGAAATCCATCAAAGGGTTTTCATAATATAAGGTCTTCTAAACTTTAACGTAAAAACTTCGACCCCAAGACAAAAATAAAGTTTGAACGAATAATGCTTCAACGGATGGACGGACAGACGAACAAATTCCTTGCTGATATCTATATCCGCTCAACCTTTCAATCAGGGGATAATAAAATTTAACAAAAGGTCTTGATGATATGGCTATGTAAACTTAAACGCAAATTTTTTTACTTTTATATGAAAATTCTAAGTTCGTGACCTTGACCTCGGTCACACCCGGGATGGCGATCATGCTGAGTAAGACTCTTGGCCGATATCTACCAGCATGTCAAATATAAATGAAATTCCTCAAGGGTCTTGATGATACAGCTATATAAACTTAAACACAAAAAACTTTGACTTTTTTATGAAAATTCTAAGTCCGTGACCTTGACCCCAAGGTCACCCCGGGGTGGGGATGGTGCAGATAAAAACTTTAGACCTATATCTACCATTATGCCAAATATGAATGAAATCAATCAAAGGGTCTTCAAAATATAAGACCTCAAAAAAAACTTTAGGCCTATATCTACCATCATGCCAAATGTGAATGAAATCCATCAAAGGGTCTTCAAAATATGAGGTCTTATAAACTTTAACGCAAAAAACTTTGACCCTGTGACGGAAAGACGAACGAACGAACAAACGTACGTACGAACGAACGAAAGGAAAAGCGAAAACTATATACCCCCACATACTTCGTATGTCGGGGTTATAATGAGTTCCTACAACATATGCCTTTACAAACTTGTTGTGGTAATTCAAATGATTTCCCTAAATATACGCTTTTAAAAAGAAATTCAGAACACATAAGTATAGTTAAATACGCCCCTCAGGAAGTCCTCTGCTCTTATTCCTTTAAAGTGCGCTGTTATTAGAAAGATATTTTACTACATTTTTTCCAGTAATTTTGAAAAACTTAAGTGCACAGTGCGGTAATTAGTTCTATTATGGTACTTCAAAATTGTTGATTAGTAAAATAATACAGAAAACACGTTTTTTTTTTGTTTTTTTTTTTTAAATGTAGATACAGCACCTAGTTTGTGTAATATGTCTCCATATCAGACTATAACTGTATCATTTTGCAACAGTAATTATATACATAAGTACAACACAGAGTAAACACCGATGAACTTTAATACATAACAGCTAAGTCTTAGAAATTAATGCATATATATATACACACAGTCTGTTGTAAAATACAATGTACATGTATGTATATTAATCCTTGTCCTAATGAACCCGGATATACCTGGTCTTTGCAAACAGTGTAGATCCAGATCAGTTGGCTTCTGAAGAAGCCAACTGATCTGGATCTGCACTGTTTGCCATTAAGTATGTGAATTTATATCAGCAATCTGGATCAGGTAATTTGATTGGCTGAAAATTAGAATTGGGCATGGCCTTTTTATTCAGCAGGACAAGGGTTAACAGATCTTGAGACCTTTCAAGTTCATGAATATATATGGGCCTTGTAAGCAAAAAGTGCCTTCGAGCATACGGTAAATTTCCTAAAATTTCGAACACTTTATTCCATACTCTTTTGGCTTAATTATTGCTTTTTATGCAGCAGTTTCTTTAAATATTTAGTGAAATGGCTAACAGTGTAGACCCTGATCAGACTGCTCCTTCAGGAGCAGTCTGATCAGGGTCCACACTGTTTGCATATGTCGTTTTGTCAGACGCTTTAGTGTTCGAATTTTTAGGACATTTACCGTACACAAAATATGCAGATTCACATCATCATGTACATGCAGGAAGCCCTATCTTGGCATTTGCTCACCACTGAAACATCCTAAAGTATCCAATGATTCTGTTTGCAGACAGCCAAGGCCCTCATCAGGCTAGAGGGATATACAAGCTGATCTGGGCCTTTGCAGCAGGGCCAAAGACATATTTTCGCATGGCACCGCCCGTATGATGATATTTGCTAAAACTCTCAGTCCAACAAATATACCCCAGATATTTACAAGAGATATACATGTGTGTAGGCATAGTTCAAGCTGTGTCAAAATCAGTTTGATCAGAATCTAGTGTATTTACCCTCAACCCAAGCCTTGCTGAACCCGGATATATCCTGCCTTTGCAAACAGTGTAGATCCAGATTAGTTGGCTTCTGATCCGATCTGTACTGTTTGTCATTCTGTTTGTGAATTTGTATCATCAACCTGGATTAAGCAATCTCATTGGTTGACAATTAGAAATGGTTGTGGCATCTTAATTTAGTCGTTGATATTCAGATATCATGCTCAAACTTATAGAAGCAGTTTGATCAGGGTCCTCACAATTTGCGACTCTGTCACTGCTACACAGGTCATGAGTCAGAAAGACTTGTTCTAATCTATTATCTTAGAAGAAATATGGTAAGGATTTAAGGGGTATGAATATCTGAGTATTTAGGGTACTTCTAGTTTCCATAGCTTCAGATAAGGCACTTTTTTCAACCGAGAAGCATTGTTAAATTTCTTCTCAACAAAAATATTTGTTGTGGGTACTCCTTAGAAGCACCTCGGTGAGACACCTCCAATGACCACCTACAACATACCTTTGTGTCTAGAAATACAGTCGAACCTCATTATCTGGAACTCCCTTATTTCGAATTACCGCTTATCTCGAAGTGAAAATCTGGTCCCTGTTTTAACAGGAAACTATGACAACAGGTAAAAAAAATAATGTGGAAAAGAGGAGAAATTGCTCCTAAGGAGCAATTTCTCCTCTTTTCCACATTATTATAAATATATATATATATCTCACTTCAGGAGTTAAATTACATATTTGTTTGTTAAATGTGGTTGTTCAATTTATTGTTTTCCTCACTCTCTCACCTCTGATATGTCGAGGTATGGATAACTCGAAGTATTTCAGTGAGTCCCTTGGAATTCAAGACAACGAGAGTCAACTGTATAAACAAGAACTGTCGAAGGACAGCGTAGCTCGCCTGCTGGGTACATTTTATATTGTAACATTTTTATCATTAAGCCATATAATATAGGTCACACTGACCTAGATGTATTTGTATGTAAATCATTTTGTCACATAGATATAATAATCCGGGTATGACAATTCTCCATGAAATAGTAATAAAAATAAAAGGCAAAATCACTGAATCATGAAATATAGGTCACAATGACCTAGATATAGTAAGTGGTCATTCATTGGGTCAGTTGGAACTAATATCCCAGGTGTGACATTTATCCAACAAATAGTATTCAAGATATAAGGCAAAATCACTGAACCATGAAATATAGGTCACACCAACAGAGATATATTTTGACGTCAATAATCGGGTCACAAGGAACTAATATCCCAGGTGTGACATTTATCCAACAAATAGTATTCAAGATATAAGGCAAAATCACTGAACCATGAAATATAGGTCACAATGACCTAGATATAGTAAGTGGTCATTCATTGGGTCACATGGAAGTAATATCCCAGGTGTGACATTTATCCAACAAATAGTATTCAAGATATAAGGCAAAATCACTGAACCATGAAATATAGGTCACAATGACCTAGATATAGTAAGTGGTCATTCATTGGGTCACATGGAAGTTTGTTTGTGTTGAGGTTTTACGGCCCAGTCAACCCAACAGGACCATGTCGAGCGCGGTCAGTTTACCTAACCACACATTTACTGGGCAGGCTTAGTCCTCTAAGCGGTTAACCAGTATTGTGCACATTCTTTCGCCAGAAACTGACAACTGCCCTTCTTGAATCAGCGGAAGGGAGAGAATGACCGTAGAAAATATTTCATGATCAATCTCCACGAAAGAATGTTGCCGACCTCGACGGGGGTTGAACCCGCGACCTCCTGGTCTCCAGTCGGACGGCGCATCCAACTGAGCCACCGAGGCCGGCGTCACATGGAAGTAATATCCCAGGTGTGACATTTATCCAACAAATAGTATTCAAGATATAAGGCAAAATCACTGGACCGTGAAATCTAGGTGAGCTGGACCGTAAAATGTAGGTCACCATGACCTTCACTCTCTTACACTTAAACCGATGTCACATAGTTAGCTGATGTATAACCAGTTGTGTCTATAACCTGTAGGCATATAAGATTTTACAAATGTGTCCTAGATTTTGACCCCTAGCCCCACTCCAAGGCCCACCCTGAGGTATGAACCCAGGGGTATGTTCTTTTGGAATCTCAGAAGACTCCTCCAGGTACCCAAATTCTAAATATGAATGCTCTATGAGGAGTGAAAGTCAAGATATAAGAATTTGAAAAACTTTAACACAGTATTACAAAGGTGTCCTAGATTCTGACCCCTAGCCCCACCCAGGGGCATGAACCCAGGGGTTTATTCTCTTGGAATCTCAGAAGACCCTCCAAGGTACCTAAGTTCCAAATTTGATGCCTCTGTGAGGAGTGACTGTTGAGATATAAGCATTTGAAAAACTTTAACACAGTGTGACAGGAACGGGAACGCAAACGCAAACGCAAACGACCGGGGTGACTACAATAGCTCTCCTTGTACTTCGTACAGGCGAGCTAAAAATAATATGTGAATACCCCCTCTTATCTGTAGTATGCCTCATTGGGGAACAAGTCTGAAGGCACATTCTGGCTCATTTAATTACTAAAAACTGTGACCTGATCTGACCAGACTTGACATGCGTACAATTTTGTCTTGTCATGTGCGGCCTCCATATACCCCAAACTGAGTTCTGTCATATTATAATGATATAAACCACATGAAACAAAATATCTTCAAACAAGTGTGCCCAGCAAAGACTCTGTTCTGCCTGTATATGCATGCAGTCTGATCAGTTTCACTGTCTGCCTGTAGATACCTTGGAGGCTGAACAAATGTATAGGCTGATCCAAGTCTTCACTGGGCACATGTCAGAAGGCACATTTTCTCATGCTGCAACTCCTGTACCTAATATTCTGCTAAAGCCTGCCTCTCCTCACAATTACCCTTAACCCTTGTCGTGCTGAACTTGGATATGCTGTGTCTTTGCAAACAGTGAAGATCAAGATCAGTTGGCTTCTGAAGAAGCCAACTGATCTTGATCTACACTGTTTGTCATTAAATATGTGAATTTGTATCAACAACCTGGATCAAGGTATCTGATTGGCTGAAAATCAGAAGTGGGTGTTGCATCTGAATTTATTCAGCATGACAAGGGTTAATATTCAGACTCTTTACCATGCTCATCCTGAAATTTCCCATGCCAAGCCATCCGTTAATATGCTGATGTGTCTAAATGGTACTGACTTAATAGCAAAAATTGTTAATCATAGCTCCAGATAAGAGGGGATATCAGAAAAATAATGTTTTTCCTTATTTCTCCACAGAAACATTCCTTGTGGTTACTCATTAGAAGCACCTTGCCAAAGTGCTTCTAAAGAGTACAAACAATATATGTTTTGCAGCAGGTGATCTGGGTCTACACTATTTGCTCAGGGCTGACTGTCTGAATACTATGGGTAAATATGGTATTTTCGTACATTCATTATAATGCACACTATACAAGTAGACATGACATAAAAGTGTCTGAATGTTAATTGTAAATACTGGCAATACCTCCCCCCCTTCATTCTTGTCAGTATTCAATATTACTGGCTGGATGGACATTTGTTTCAGGAATGAAAACGTGCCAAAATTTCAAACACTTTACTGAATACATTTGTCAGTCTTAATTTTGCTTTTTTTATGTTGCTTAAAATACCTCTAGAGTGGAATTGCAAACAGTGTAGACCTTGATCAGAGTGCTCCCTCAGTCTGTTTGCCTGCCATTTTGCTTTAAACATATATGTCCCAAATTAGGACATTTACTGTAACATGTTTAAAATTAAGCATTTTCAGGTTTGCGGGGACCTGTATAATTTGGTATTATCTGATCTGTTGAGAAATTGACTATTATACTACCATAATGACCCTAAGTATTGGGACAGATAGGTCTTTTTCAAACAGTGTAGACCCAGATCAGACGTCGCAGAGTCCAGTGTCTGATCAGTGTCTACACTGTTTGCCAAACATACAGCAATATTTTAGACACATCAAGGCTAGTAGACTGGACTGTTTCAAATTTTAAGACAAGTATGTTAACCCTTGTCATGCTGAATAAATTAAGATGCCATGCCCACTTCTAATTTTCAGCCAATCATATAACTTTATATGGACTGTTGTTAAAAATTCTCTGACTTAATGGCAAACAGTGCAGATCCAGATCAGTTGGCTTCTTCAGAAGCCAACTGATCTTGATCTACACTGTTTGCTAAGACAGTGCATGCTGTGTTCAGCAAGAGTAGGGTTAAGCATGTACCAATACTACGGGTAAATACATTATTACTTATCTGGCACATGAGCTTTAAGGTGCAACAGATGCACTTTCTGGGAGGCAACTCAGTCAAAATTGTTTTTGCTTCCCTTCTGCAAAGGTACATGTATCTAATCTAGTAGGAAAGAATCTGCTTCCTTAAAGAGCATACTCTTTTCTTTTAGAGTAGACTCATTCAGAAAGGGTGGTTAAGCAAGATTGATTGATTGATTGATTGAGTTGGGGTTTAACGACATGTCAACCCTTGTGGGTCATTTTGTGTTGTCTCACAGAAAAAGGGAGAAAAGAGATAGAATAGATAGCAGAGGAGAAGGAAGAGAGGGACAGGCAAGAAAGAGGAACAGGAATGAAAGTGAAGAAACAGAAGAAATAAAAACATTCCCCCTCTACCCTTACCTGCTACAAGGGTAGCTGGTCTTGCCCAACTGTAAGCCAATATCAGTTGGACGCCCCGGTGATATAAGCTACATGACACCTTCGCACCACCCGACCACCCCATAGAAAACAAACAGCTATCTCCCTTGTAAAAATGACAGCAAATCTACTGTGCATTAAGTCCTATTAACCCTTGTCATGCTAAATAAATTTAAATGCCACATCCACTTCTAATTTTTAGTCAATCAGATTACTTGATCCAGATTGTTGATATAAATTTGTATACTTAATGACAAACAGTGCAGATCCAGTTCAGTTGGCTTCTTCAGAAGCCAACTGATCTGGATCTACACTGTTTGTAAAAGCAGGGTATATCTGGGTTCAGCAGGACTAGGGTTAATGTGCAAATTTCTGATAAACTGCATGAATTTGTGTTTCATAGTTCTAAATAAAACAGGTTTCAACAAAAAAGTTTTTATCTCTACAAAAACATATGGTGGTCTTCTGATGAGAATCTACATCATATGCGTTGCGCCAAGCGAAATGTTGTCTTACAATATGCGCAAAATGCACATATTTAGTTTCATCCCATACATGTGCAAAGTCTTATCCGGGCATTTGCTCTCCACTGATACATTCTATAGTGTTCAATGATTTTGTTAGTGGACAGTGAAGGCCCTGATCAGACTTCACAGGTGAGCAGGCTGATCTGGGTCTTCACTGGCAACACATGCCCAGACACATTTTCGCATGGCACAATCCAAATGTTTTCACAGAGAAATATGAAAAATTAATTCTGGGTACTTCTTATCAGGACCTGTATCATTTTGAGATTGTGTGATACAATCATTTATCTATTTCTGATTTTGTGTATGAATATGTGTGTGCTTTTTAACTTGATAGATAATAGAACAAACAAGTCGTAAGACAAATACAGTCAAATCTGCGTTAAGCAAGCACCTAATAGAAAGCCAAAAGGTGGCTATATAAAACAGATCCTTGCTCAATACAGGTAAATTTACACTTATTTTCTTTTTATGGGGCCTGAGAAAGTGGCCTTTCAATACAAATAATTGCTTTATACAGGTGGCATTTAACCCTTTCAACCCTGAGTTTCTGAAATGGAATCTTTAATCTCTGTATTTGGACACATCCATTATTACAAACTGGGGTTTCAGTCAAAATTCAATAACAGAATGGCAAACAGTGTAGATCTTGATAGGACGGATGTTTATGAGCCCTCTCATCTGGATCTACACTGTTTGCACAGGTGTCTGTACTGGTCTTGCAAGTTAACCCTTGTCATGCTAAGTAAATTAAGATGCCATGCCCACCTCCAGTTTTCAGCCAATCAGATTACTTGATCCAGGCTGTTTTGATATAAATTCACATTCTGAATGACTATCAGTGCATATCCAGATCAGCTGACTTCTTCAGAAGCCAACTGATCTGGATCTACACTGTTTGCAAAGGCAGGGTATATCCAGGTTCAACAGGACAAGGGTTAAGACAGGTTTGAATGTAATCTATCTATTCCGGGCCAAATGTATGAACAAGTGTGTTTTGAGATTTGATGGATGATAGAATTTTTTCTCACAGTATTCACAAGTGTATGGCTTGGTGCCAGTATGAAATCTCCAGTGATACCTTCGGTTACGCTTCAACATTATCTTGCCACAGACCAGACATCTAGCACTCTTACCAAGCAAATCAAACATTTCTTCAAAAGGAATATCAGACTTTTCTAATTCTTCTTCTGTTGGGTTTTTAAGAATATGCACAGTTTCTCCAGAATCCGTTACAACCATTTTAGTCTCTTCTTCAATCTCTTCCGCACCGCTTCTAGGAGAATCGGTTTCAAGGTTTTTCCACTCTAGTAGAGACCTGCTTCTCTCATCAGGACTTGCCGCACCTTCAGTCTTGATGTCACTGCTCTCCTCGTAAGTGTCTGGCACCCGTAAAGTCTGTATCTCTTCAAAAGCATCTTCTCCTGCTCTTATCATAATACTTTTACCACTGGACATGCGGCTCAGATAACCCGAGTAGGATGTGGCTGGAGACTTTTTTACGACACTAGGGTTGTTTTGCTTTGCCAATTTGACGGCCTGTCCTTGCAAGACTCTCTGTCGCTGTGGTGAACTCACCGTACCTGAGGAGCTTTTCGGTATGCTTATGAATTTGTTTGTTGCCTGGTTACGTAGAAGTATTCTGCCAGAGTCTCCACCCATAAAATCAGACACAGCAATCTGGATGATGTCCTGAACTTTCTCAGCTTCAGGGCCTTGAAGGTCATCACCTTCTGGTACCTTTGTGTTATCCTCATCTACAGATTGTGTCAACACTATGGTATTCCCGGCCCCAATCTGTGTACTGTGCTGGGGCCCTGAAGTAGCCAAATCTTGCTGCTGATCTGCTGGTATGACATTCTCATGTGCTGTGGTTTCTTGACCTATTGTATTGCCAACAGCACTGGTTTCTGACGGCTTTGCAGGCATATAATCCATCCATAACATTTTAGACTGATCATCGTTGTGTTGAGAAAGGATAACAACTTCTGTTGTAACCTGAGATGTGGGGTCTGCTAATTCTTGGCTGGCAGATGTTGCAGCATTCATCGTAGAGGCTGGTACCTGTGTGATATGCTCACTGAAAGCCTCGCTGTAGACTGGCAAGTCACTCATACCTGCTACTATATGCCCATCTTAAAAAGAAAATACAGTTGACTCTCAGGAGCAATTTCTCCTCTTTTCCGCAATATTTTCAATATATTACCAACTTAAAATCTGGTCCCTGTTTAAACATGAAAATCTAACAACAGGTAACAAAATATTGTGGAAAAGAGGAGAAATTGCTCCTAAGGAGCAATTTCTCCTCTTTTCCACAATATTTTCAATATATTACCAACTTCAGGAATCAAATTACATATGCATTTGTAAAATATGGTTGTTCGATTCATTTTTCCTTAATTCTGCAAACCTGATATGTCGAAGTACTGATATCTCGAAGTATTTCAGAGAGCCCCTTGGAATTCAAGATAACGAGAGTCAACTGTAATATAATGATGGTTTGGTGTTTTACAGCCCTTTCAACATTATTTAAGTCCAATCAAGACAATGGAAGGGTTATAATGAAAGGCTCTGTGCAATGAAGCCCCGTGCAGTCATGAGCTGAATTCTACTTCCAGTGGGATTCAAACTGGGAGTGGCAACCACTTGGCCACATGAATGCTTCTTCAAAAGAAAACAAATCATATTTAAGAGAAGTAATTGGTTATAACTTTGTTGTAATTTTCTCCAGCTTTCTAAAATGTAAGTTGTGGATACTCATTAGAAGTGCCTGACCGTGATACTTCTAAGAAGTACCAACAACATACAATTCTCCAAATTACCTCCAAATACTCTTTCTTAACCCATTGTAGACTGAATAGACTCCCCCACACTTCATATCTGAAGAATCCATTTTCAATTTTAGGTATGTCAGGCTATGAGATTTAGATATTCTGGGTCTACACTGTTTGCCAGTTACCCTTTTAAGGGTCTCCAAACTACAATGGGTTAACAAGTCCTTTGAATTCTAACTAGAAGCCCAAGTGGGCCAGAAATCGCTCACCTGGATTAGGCTGATCATGATATGTTAAATTGTGCCATGGTGGCTATCTTGGTTATCACATAAGATTGCTAGCAATTCTGAATCTGCATATTGCCTCCCATTAAGTTTCTGAACAGCTCAATCTAACTTATGATTCAGGAGATGAAAACACGCCTATTCAAATATACTGACAATTTTACTACCAAAATATGAAAATATTCAGATAAAAAATTCTGATATTTATCACATTTCTGCTCAAAACATAGATTTGGGTACTCATTAGAACTGCCTCAGCGAGGCGGTTCTAACGAGTACCCACAATCTATGGTTTTGAGCAGAAATGAGAAAAATAATGTATACCCTTGTAAACCCCAGTTTTACTATATAGAAGTGGGGTTTAAGGGGGTGAAAATTATATAGATATGTTTTCGTGATGCCCTGATGCCTCCCATTAAGTTTCTAAACAGTACAATCCGACTTTGGATTCAGGAGATGATGTTGGTGCAGAGTGGATGGCTTGGTGCACAAGATACTGTAAGAGGGACTTTTGACCTGTCTTCTATTCTTGGATAACGGAACAGAAAGATCTTAGCAATTCTGAATCTCCATCCATGTCACCCCAGTGCCTCTCACCAATTTTCAGCTCAATCCAACTGAGCATTTGGGAGCAGATGTGGTTTAAAGCTTTTTTAAGATGGCCGCAATGATGGCCATCTTGGATATCAGTACAAAACAACTTTAGCAATTCTAAATCCCCATGTTGCCTTGATGTCTTCCACCAAGTTTTGGCTCAAACAGACTTACCCTTGGGGAGCACATAACAACTGAATATTTTCAAGATGGCCTGCATGGCACAATTTAGCATGTACATGTGACGGTTGCACATGTAACTTGTGTCTAATCTCAATTATCTTCTCAATAATACCTTTATCTGAAGCATAGAGAAGGTCTCCTACCTGAAGAAGTTGCCTGCCTCTTTTGTTCTGTCTTTGACTCTGCAGCAGCTTCTGTTACATAAACAATCACTTCCTGCACATCGTTGTTGTCTTGTGATATCTCATTGTAGTCCACATCTTCACTACTGGACAGCTTCCGCTTCTTACTCGGGTTACTGTCCCTGATACCATGTGACTCGGCTACTGGATGTTCTGTGGAATGAAAACCTACCATAATAATCCTAAGTATTGAGACAAACATGCCTGAGCAAGCAGTGAAAGCTCTGATCAGACTCATAGAATGTGATGTCTGATCTTGGTCTACACTATATGCCACTCATCCAGCACTTTTCAGACACATCAACAGGAACCGAAATCATCACGAAAACATGCCTATATAATGTTGACCCCCTTAAACCCCACATTTATATAGTAAAATTGGGGTTTACAGGGGTATACATTATTTTTCTTATTTTGCTCAAAAACATAGATTGTGGGTACTTGTTAGAACCGCCTTGGCGAGGCGGTTCTAACGAGTACCTACAATCTATGTTTTGAGCAGGAATAGGAAAAATATCAGAATTTTGTATCTGAAAATTTTCCTTTTTTGGTTGTAAAATTTTCAATATATTTGAATAGGCTTGTTTTCGTAATGTGGACTAGTTCCATCTGGGTCAGTACTGTCTGCCAAGGTGTCCCTCTTTGAATACTTAGGTTAAATACACAAGTACTGATAACCCTCCTTATAACGACATTCTGTTCAATGGCAAAATTAGTATAATGACAATTTGACTGTTGTGAAACCTTCTCTTAAAGCTTAAAGCGCCAAGAAAACCTGCATCTGAAAATGTCGTCTGATTATGTCGTCTGCTGCATTTTCTTGCAAATTGTTTGGTGCCTTAAGGGTTAAGAGGTGACAATGAGTTACAAATTATGCAAGAATATTGTATTTAATACTTTAAAGAAACACATATTTTGGATATTTGTTAGAATTGCCTCACATATTTTCTGTGAGGAAATAGGAACAAAACAAGATCTTTCTTACATATCAATCTGCTCATTCAGTATTCTGCACAACAGAAATTCATTTTAACAGCGCTGTCTTGGGAACTAAGGTTCACTGTATTGATTTATTGTTGCAAACTTTTATTTTGATACATTAACCCACTGTAGACGGGAGACCTGTAAAAGGGTTATTGGCAAACAGTGCAGACCCAGATCAGACGCTGCAGAATGCGACGTCTGATCAGGGTCTCCACTGTTTGCAAATAGTTTAGCCATTTTTCTCTAGAAATATGTAAATTTTATAGCCGGACATACCTAAAATTGAAATTGAATTCTTCCAATATATACATGTAGTGTGGGGAAAGTCTATTCCGTCTACAAGAGAACAGATACACTTTCAGGGGAGGCAGCTCTGAAAAAGGTTGTTCTGCATCCTTTCTCAAAAGGGATCTGCTGCAAAAGGAAAAAAAAAATTGCTTCACAGTTACAGATGAGGGGGTATCCACATAATATTTTATTTATTTCTCAAAAAAACATATGTGGTGGTACTCATTAGAAGCGCCTCACCGAAGCGCTTCTAATGAGTACCCACAACATATGTTTTTGTTGAGAAATAAGAAAGATATCAGCATTTTTCGAATGAAAAAAGCGCCTTATCTGTTGCTATGATTGCTTGCTCCTCTTTCCTTTTAAAATAGACTCCTTTTCAGAAGGGGTTTGGTATATGCGGCAGTGAGAACAGAAGGTCACAAAAATTATTTCACTTTTTCAACATGGCAGAAAATCTACTGGGAATATCTAGTCTAAAATTAAAGGTAAGTGGGTTCATAAACTCCTAAAATTTGAACCTGATCCATGTTGAATGCCTTTCAGCAGGACTTTTTACAGGGCTTTCCTAAGTGCATTTGAATATCTATCTGAGCCGTGCCACAAAAAAATGCTCTTTAGTTCAATCAACTTTTCAGTGCACATGCCTGGCCCTGTAGCAAGGCCACAAGTCTAATTTCTTGTAGTTTCCCCTTGGCCAAGTGCTTACTTGAGGGAACAGCACAGGTTCTCTGGGGATGAACTGGTTAAGGTTGAGATTCCTGTGAGTACTACCAAGGCTTGTTTTGGTGCAATAGTAACAAGACTTTGTCTTTTGATTACTCTGTCTGGATCTATGCTCACTGAATGATGAACCGGCATACTGATCATATGAAGCTCAGTGAGGGGACATAAATGAGACACACAGTAATAGCTATTGCAGGAAAGTATAGCTCGCCAGAATCGCAATTTGCCTCTATACACTTTAACCAAAATCAAACAGAAATTTTTTCAAGGTCTGTGACATTGACCTCAAGGTCACTCATATAGGTCTGAATGTTACAGCATAAAATTTCAGACTAGTATCTAACATCAGGGCAAGTATGAACTACTACCAATCAGCTGTTCAGGGGATATAGACATTTAAAAACTTTAGCCAAAAACTTTATCCTTGTCCTGCTGAATAAATTAAGATGCCACGCTCACTTCTAATTGTTAGCCAATCAGATTCCTTGATCCTGATTGTTGATATGAATTCACATACTAAATGGCAAACAGTGCATATTCTGATCAGTTGGCTTCTTCAGAAGCCAACTGATCTGGATCTACACTGTTTGCAAAGGCAGGGTATATCTGGGTTCATTAGGACAAGAATTAACCAATGACGACACAGATGTGACTGCTAATTAGCTCTACTTGTACATTTAAACAGGCAAGCTCACAGAATATGCCTAAAATGGCTAAGAGCAGCCGCTTCATCATCCTACTGTCTTCAATGTTTCTTTATAAAACTAATGGACATTGTAGAATACACTTAAGATTATAGAAGCCTCTGAAGGTTCTTAACAGAATTTCTGGTTGTGAAAGCCAGTCTGAACCTTCATTCCTTGCATAATAATGACCTTTTTTTCTTGTTTTACTTGTTTCATTTAAAACTTGGCATAAAAACATTTTAAAATATTTAACCCTTGTCATGCTGAAGCCTGATATACCCTTACTTTGCAAACAATGTAGATCCAGATCAGTTGGCTTTAGAAGAATCTGTTTGTGTTGAGGTTTTATGGCCCAGTCAACCCAGTGGGGTCATGTCGAGAGTAGTCAGTTTACCTAACCACACGTTTACTGGACAGGCTTAGTCCTCTATGCGGTTAACCAGTATTGTGCACATTCTTTCGCCAGAAACTGACAACTGCCCTTTTTGAAACAGTGGAAGGGAGAGAATGACCATAGAAAATATTTCATGATCAATCTCCACGAAAGAATGTTGCCGACCTTGGCGGGGGTTGAACCCGCGACCTCCAGGTCTCCAGTCGGATGGCCCATCCAATTGAGCCACTGTTTGCCATTAAGTATGTGAATTCACAGCAACAATTTGGATCAAGCAATTGGATTGGCTGAAAACTAGCAGTGGGCATGGCATCTTAATTTATTCAGCATGACATGGGTTAAAATATTTTCCTTATTTTATTCTCAAAAAAAAAAAAAAAAAAAAAAAAAGGTTTGAATTTCATGCAAACTGATGTAAAGAGAGTTTGCATTAACCCTTGTCCTGCTGAATAAATTAAGATGCCACGCCAATTTCTAATTTTCAGCCAATCAGATTACTTGATCCAGATTGTTGATATAAATTCGCATACTTAATGGCAAACAGTACAGATCCAGATCAGTTGGCTTCTTCAGAAGCCATCAATCTGGATCTACACTGTTGGCAAAGGCAGGACAGATCCGGGTTCAGCAAGACTAGGGTTAAGTGTCGAACCCTACTTTGAGAAATTTTTTAAAAAATATTAGCCCTAATGTCAGAAAACCTATGTTTGGACATGTGTGCCCAGCTAGGAATCAGATCAACCTGCAAGTCCATGCAGTTTGATCAGAATCTTCAGTGGGCGCATTTTGGATAGCCAAGGATGTTAAGTTTCTTCATGGGGACAACAAAGACTTTGATCAAACTGTGTGTATGTGCAGGTTGATTTGAGTCTTCTTCAGGTGCACATCAGAAGGAATGTTTTGACATTGTAGCTTAACCCTTAAAGCGCCAAGAAAACCTGTATCTGAAAATGTTGTCTGTTTATGTCGTCTGTTGAATATTCTTGCAAACTTTTCAAACCTATTTTTGCGTACAATCAAACAGTGTGGAACCAGATCAGACTGGTCCTAAAGGAGCAGTCTGATCTGGGTCCACAATGTTTGCAGAAATGACTTTTAAAGCAGAAGACAAAACAGACGACAATAGTTGTGACTGGCGCTTTAAGGGTTAAGGCTGGCACAATTAATCAGATAATGGATTAATTAATCGATAAATTCCACAAAAATGACTATCGTTACAGATTTGCGAATAATCCATCATTTGAATTCTGTGTCTGTTACTTTACCATATTTACCCTCAGTATTCAGACACCTAAACTCCTTACCATACTTTTATCTAAAATTTTAACAAGTACAATTTACTACCCATTGTTTTGTCTAAAAATAGCTGAATAAGTGTCAAACAATGTAGACCCTGATAGGACGCCATATTTTGTGGCATCTCATCTGGGTCTATACTGTTTGCTCAGGCCTGTCTAGCCAAATATGTTGGTAAAGTATAACATAAGGTAAGAGTCATGCTCAGACAGACAGGTAAGATTATCACCAAATCTTCAGCCAGCTCTATAGTAGCTCAAATGAATCTGTTATATGCTGATTGATTGACTGCATTGAGGTTTTACGGCCCAGTCAACCCATTACAGTCATGTCAAGCTGGTCAGTTTACCTAACCACACTTTTCATGGGCAGGCTTAGTCCTGTAAGAGGTTAACCAGTATTGTGCACATTCTTTCGCCAGAAACAGACAACTGCCCTTCTTGAATCAGTGGAAGGGAGAGAATGACCATAGAAAATATTTCATGATCAATCTCCACGAAAGAATGTTGCCAGACTCTGCAGGGTTATCTGCTGAACATACCCAGACAGTGCTAATGGTTAACAAGATATTACCCTGAAGAGGACAGAGTCCCCATCCACATGAAATTGTGGCAAGGGCAAATATTCAAGAATCAAGAGTTCTTTTTCTTTAATCTTGATATATAGTCTCAACAAGCTTAGTATGTATATGAACTTTCCTGAACATATTCTAGAGGGTTAAAGAGTTATTGCCTTGACATCAAGTGTGACTGAACCATGGAAAATAATCAAGGACAGACTGATTTGCTAGTGTAGGGGAACAAGTATTACATGTTATAGCTTCAGATAAGGCACTTTTTAGAAAAAAAAAAAAAAAAAAAGGCCATTTTACAAAAAAAAAAAAAAATCTTTTTCAAAAAGTACTGTTTTCTTATTTCTCAACTAAATCATGTTTTGGGTAGTCATTAGAAGCGCCTCAGAGAGGCGCTTCTAATGAGTACCCACAACATATGTTTTCATTGAGAAATAAAAAAAATAGAAACTATTATGCGGATATCCCCTCTTATCTGTACAATGTAGCTATGTGTATTATCTTATTATCTTTTTGTTTGTTTATTTTTCAATGAAAACAAGTGAATCCAGGACAATGTGATGTGTTTATTACAAGACGTGCTCATAAGGAAATTGAATAATAAGTTCATCTGAATAACTCTTGTGCCCCACTGACCTTGACAATATGTCTGAAACTTTTTTCCAATCTCTTGAAGAGTGACAGCTTCTTTCTCAAAGAACCCTCCACCAAGTTTGGAGTATATCGGTGATGCATTCTGCAAGTCAGTGGCTGTGGCTGTTAACAACAGACTCTCCTCACCATTCTCTGACAACCTGTTTAACTGGAGAAGATGTACCATATTTACCATAAATATTTGAACATATATCAGAGGTGTTTGATTGATTGTTTTGGGGTTTAATGACACATCAACCCTTGTCAGTCATTTTGTGTCATCTCCCAGAGAAAGGGAGAAAAGAGATAGAAGAGATAGTACAGATGAAAGACAGGGATAAGGAAGAAAGAGAGAAATGAAAGAAAGTGAAGGAACAGAAGAAATAACAACATTCCCCATCTACCCTTACCTGCTGCAAGGACAGCAGGCCTTGCCTAACTGTAAGCCAATATCAGTTGGGTGCTCCGGTGATAAAAGCTACAGGACACCTTAGCCTCACCCAACCACCTCATAGCAGAGGTGGAGATAAGAGTGGGTATCAGGTTAATATTCTTCTTTGTTCCCCATGAAAACATATTTGGGGGTACTCATTAGAAGTGCCTAACTGTGAAGAAATAAGAAAAATATCAAACTTTTGGAGTGAAAAAATTTTTTTATCAAGAGCTATGATACAGGCCAGAACCCAGCTCAGATAATGCAGAAGGTGGAATCTGGTCAGGATCTACACTGTTTGCCACTCACCTAGCAGTTTTTCAATATATCAGGTTTTGTAATTTTGTTAAACTTCTCTGATAAAAAAAATAGGAGTCACAATCACAAAAACAAGATTCCAGGACTCCATATCTGTGATTTAATTATTTAGAATTCAGTTTTCTACCTAAACCATTACCACTCTGGGCTAATTCAACAGACAACTATTGATGACATTTTCCTTATTTTTCCCAGAAAACAGGATTTAACATTTCATGCAAATTGTCTCCATATTCTGCTAAACATAGCTTGTGGGTACTCGTTAGAACCACCTCAATGAGGCAACTCTAACGAGTATCCACAATCTATGTTTTTGAGCAGAAATAAGAAAAATAATGTATACCCTTGTAGACCCCAGTTTTACTTTATAAAAGTGGGGTTTAAGGGGGTCAAAATAATACTGGCATGCTCTCGTGATGGCACAGCTCCAGATTTCTAAGGTCATTTTTTCATCTGAAAAGTACTGATATTTTTCTTATTTCGAAATGAAAACATCTGTTGTGGGTACTCACTAGAAGTGCTTTTTCAAGAGGCTTCTGATGAGTACCCACAACATACAAATGAATGTTTCCATCTACAATTTTGCACATCAAAGATTCTGATAAAATGGCATATATATATATATATATATATATATATATATATATATATATATATATATATAACAGTGCATGCCCAGATCAGACTGATCCTAGGAGCAGTCTGATCAAGATCTACAATGTTTGCCATTTCACTATGTATTTTAAGAAACAACTGCATATAAACTAAAATTTAGGCCAAAAACAGTATGGAATGAAGTTTTCAAAATTTTAGGACATTCACCATAACTGAGAAAGCTAGGTACGTAATAAAACACAAACAAACTGTGTCAGCTTTCTGATACAGTTGTCTACATACCAGTAACTGTATCTCCGCCTTCAACACAGACCGCAGAATGGCCTTGTAAACTGGGCTGCTCTTCTCTGATGTCATCACATTTAAGAGCACTGAAAAATATAAGTGGATCTATCAGGAAACCAGCATTTCAAACTTTTGTATATTTAACAACCACAACACAAGATAAAGGAGTGATGATGATGGTGGGGTTGTGAAGATACCGGTACTATTATTTACCATTATTTATTTATGAAAATCTTGGGAGTCTCCTCAATCTGGAGCCAGATCTCCAGATAAGAGGACGTAAATGGTATTTCAGCATTGAAGTTTTGAAAATCAGCATTGAAATGGAAGCTCATGAGGTAAAAAATACTGAGTGAAATTTTGGACTTCAGCACAGAAATCAAATCTGAGGGGTGAACTTTTTAGTGAACTACATTTAATTGGAAAATGATCATTGTCAGAGCAACTTAGCTTGCCCTTTGGGGATAATTATGTGTAGCAAAATGGACTGCCAACATCTATTCTGCATATTCTGGGCCCAGTTGTTCAAAGCATCGTTAGCTTAACAAGCTCGTTAGTGGTCAAAATGTTAACTGCTCTAGTACATGTAGGTACAATATCTAATGCACAGGTATTTTTGCTGAAAAAAATGTGAGTAGCTTTTGCAAATGCAAAAGCTACTCACATTTTTTCAGCAAAAATAATAGCATATGTGCCATATTTAATGATCAAAGTTTTAACAATACATGTACGTTAACTTATGACATAGTTAGTTTTGAACAACTGGGCCCATATATTTTTCTTTTCACAGAGCAATTCTCCACACATTGCTTTTTTTATGAGCAGTACCAGTACATTAGATCAGAAAGGGTTTAACCAGCACTGATGACAAATGCAGCAGATGACATCCTGGTGTAGTTTTTTTAGGAAGAAAATTCATATGAAATGCCAAGTGTTGTTTTGTCTGAAATAAAAACAGAATTTTGTAAGCTACAGTACAGGTTACAGGAAAGTTTGATGAGCTTTGCACTCACAAAATGGGCGATGACTTATGGAGGAGATTAATTTTGCTTACAAAACACATGCATGACACTCGCAGATCTCTTGTATCTGTCTCTCAGTTAAGCATGGGATGGAACGACCATGCGTGAGGCAGTAAAATTTTATTAGAGAAGAATTAAATATCCATGTGCATATCACAAGTTATCTGTTTCATTTTCAAGTAGTGATAAGCCAATTTTTTTTTTTCAAATTTTAAAATTTCACAAATCAGACAACACAGGCTTAAGCTTTAATCCATGACAAAGAGAATGTTGTTTAAATCAACAAAAATGTATAAAAAAAAATAAAGAAAATTACACCGGATTGAAAAAAGGAGGTAGACAAATTTTGTCTGTCAAAAATCGATCAGCTGTCCTATCTGGATAGTGTATTGGATTCTGGATAGTGAGCCATTTTCCCATTACTTGCCATGTACTTGGTTTGAAACAGTAGCCTTATAAATACACTACAATCACTTTGTAACACGGTTCGTTATAACACGGTTTTGGATATAACACGGGTCAAAGATGGATCCCAAAAATGTATACATTATATTGAAAAAAGACCATAAATGGTCATTTTTCAATATAATCTATACATTTTTGTTTGGATATAATACAGTTGTTTAACTAACACGGTTTATACTATGGACCCCAACAATAGTGTTATAAAGAGATTGTGGTGTAGCACCAGCCTTTTCATTAAATTAAGTAGGCAGCTAAAATTCTTAAGTAGAAGGAACCTAGCATGAAGATTAAAAATGATAAATATAAAAGGACTAAAAGGTACATGTAGAAGGCTGTCTTGGAACAGTAGAAGGCAATTTCGCCATCTGCCTCCTACTTCTGAGAAAAAGCGACACAAAAATGCTGTAACGTCGATAAACTGTTTCACTGCTTGAAAAAGTGACAGGAAGATACTGTTGGAAGGTCATAAATTATTTCATTGCTTGAAAAAGGCACAAGAAGATACTGTTGGAAGGTCATAAATTATTTCATTGCTTGAAAAAGGGACAAGAAGATACTGTTGGAAGGTCATAAATTATTTCATTGCTTGAAAAAGTGACAAGAAGATACTACTGGAATGTCATAAATTATTTCATTGCTTGAAAAAGGGACATGAAAAAGCTGTAAAACCGAGAGACTATTCAACTGCTTGTAAAGTGACAAGAAAACATTGTAACATCATGAAACTATTTCATTGCTTAAAAAGGCAACAAGAAAATGCTAGAAGGTCATGAATTATTTCATTACTTGAAAAAGCGACATGAAAATGCTGTAATGCCGATAAACTAATTCATTGCTTGAAAAAGTAATAAGAAGACACTGGAAGGTCATAAATTATTTCACTGCTTGAAAAAGCAACATGAAAAAGCTGTAACATCGAGAAAATATTTCAGTGCTTAAAAAATGACAAGAAATTTCACAACACGAAAACTGTTATAACGTGGTTGGTTTGTGGCTCCCATTTTATGTAAATGTTTAACTTCAATTAATATCCAATCTAGCGCGTGCCTTCTGTACAGGTAATTGCGTCAGCCATAACAATAAAGGCTAATACAATTATGTCCGGCTTTTTTAGTACATTCTGGTCTCCTGCTCTTCTCTGCAGGTCTGTCCATTTCAACAGACAGAAAGGATGAAATTATTTATTTACTCTGAATAGAACTAGGCTTCTTGGGTGTATAAGAAGAACTGACTAGCTTTCTTCAGTAAATAAAGTTTATTTATGTGTAACAATTCATGTGTATCATTTTTTTTTTCATCGGATTGCACACAGAACTTCGACAGTATAGAAGTTGGTTGGGTATGAGGACCGAGTTTATGTCTGACCGTTATAACGTGTGATCACTTACAACACTGTCAGCTACCTTGGACCCCACGGACCGTGTTATAACAGCGTTGCAGTGTATATACCAATGTCTAAAATAGTGCTTAATGAGTGGCAAACAGTGTAGACCCTGATCAGAGGCTACATTCTTGTCTGATCTCAGACTTGGGGTAATTAAACATTATTGTATTTAATTACAATTTTCAAAATAATTGAATGTAATTGTAATTGGACACTTTCTTAAATTACATTAATTGCAATGTAATTAATTACAGTGAAAAAAAGGAGAGTAATTGGCAATTACTTTTCAATTACTTTTAATTACATTTGCATCAGATTTGAATTTCGAGTCTGAAAACTCTTGTTGTTGTATAAGCCTTAACTTTGGATGCCTGTGATGACTGATAAGCACAAGTCACTGTTTGCTTTTACCTAGTAGTCCTTAATTTTGAGGGTCCAAAACATAAAAAAAATCACAGATATACCAGCATATCTATATTGAAATGTCTAACTGCAAAGTTTGGAACAATGCTGGAGATTTATATGAATATCCAGGTAAACAGACACTATTGTGTATCTGAACTTAAATATTTAGAAACCCAAAAGTCATAACCAATAAGCTTAGCAAACAGTGTATGCCTTGATCAGGACCTGCACTGTTTGTCATTTAAAAAGAAGTCTACACCACTGAAAATGCCTACTAACAATTTAAATGAACAAAACAAAATCACTGAAAAGTGTCCCAATAATTAGGTTTAACATGGTGTTCGTTCTTATCAAGAAAAAAAAAAGCAAAAAAAAAAAAAAAGCAAATCATAATATGTGTATTGACTACAGGACATGACAGGTGGCCTATTATTTATTTCCACACCTAGGACCAAGTCAAAATCATGAGTCTAAATGAACAAAAGATTTTGTGAAATGTCTTTATTTAGCAACAGTTAACTGTTCTTTATTAATCAAACATCTTGAACAAACCTTTCACATTTACCAAGGCTTGCATAGAGATGGCCATGGATAACCATGCTCTAAAACATTTTAAAATTCCTGAAAAAAGGATTAGAAGGAATTTTTAAAGCAAAATGTTTGCACTGTTCCAGTCAGAGTCTGACAGTGTGTACATATTTTTTTTTTTCATCTGTGCAGTCAACAAAATTATTATGTTCTTTTTGTTTTTGTTTTTTTTAAATGTTCTGTGCTCCAAAAGTTGTCTTTATCTTGAAAAATGAATAAAATTGAAATTGATATTTTTTCCACACATCAATGCAACCATAGTTTTCAAGGTAAGTCCTGTTTTAAATTCACCAAACAACTACACCAAGTGCTTGAAACAAAAGAAGAAGAATTTTGAAATATGAAACTTGACAATGTACATGTATGAGTAATTGTGGTGTAATTAAACATTTGGCAATGTAATTGAAAGTAATTAATTACTTTGCCAAAAATCATGTAATTATAATTGTAATTTAATTGAGAGAAAGACAAAGTAATTGTAATTTAATTAATTACTTTCAGAATTGACCCCAAGCCTGTCTGATCTGGGTACTTTAGGCCTGTCTGTCCCAATATTTAGGGCTATTATGGTAGTTGCATTCTGTGGCTGGGCACAACATTCTCATCATGAAAGGATAATATTTCAGATAAAAGCTACCAATAATGTTTAAGGTATCATGCGTCATTCATACTTTTTTTTTTTTGTTTCTTGTTGTTCCAGGTTTTCTTGACACTGAAGTTAGCATTCTCTCACGGTACCAGTAGTTGGTCTGAAAAGTTCTGCTGGCTTTTAATCAATTTAACATACAAAAAGTGGTGCAAGAAATCTTGTAAATGCAATATTTGTATAAACTTTGTAAAACTTAATTATCAAAATATTTCTGGCTGTTTCTTGTCACTTATTAGTGAGACCACCATTGACAAAAAGAAAACAAACCACAAAAAACTTTAGTTGTCATAACATGCGAACAGCTCAAACGCTACTAGGGCTGCAACGATACACTTACCTCATGATACGATATGTATCGTGATACTTGCTTCACAATACGATATGTATCGCGATACGTTTTTCAGACTTGAGATAATCAGTAACTGCATGAGGATTATACTATGGTGGTCAACTAAGGTCCTCACCATACTTCAAAATTTTTTGAAATGGTTCACAGTCATAGTCTTAATATCATATTTGTAAGAGTTTCATAAAGTGAAAAGTTTATTCCTTTTCTTTTATTCAGTGAAAAGAACCTAATATAAGCATCCTAGTAAGTACTAAAGCTTCCTAGATATACAATGTTTGAAAACAGGTAAAACAGGGTCTGTCCAGAATGCTGTTCCTTTCATTCGGTGTGAGCCGGATTTAATGATTTTACAGAAAATCGTTGTACTGCAAAATGGCATGAAAGATTGAAAATTCTATGAAAGAGTGTTTGACAACATATTCCTGAGTGTTTTGAGTGCTTTTAATATTCATAACAGTGTTTATTGACTGAATAATTAAACATTTTTTTGGGAAATTCTGGTCGCGAAAAATAATGACACTGTAATGGAATAGGTATATGTATCACTTCTACAGCCTCGCTGTGGAAGCCGGCTTTTATTGCGACACTGGTAGAGTGATTGGCTTTTTTATGAAGTTAAGCAACAGAGATTGCGGTTAGTACCTGGATGGGTGACCGCGGTGCTTGACTTCGTAGATGACCCGGTTTCACGCTACATTGGTGGCAGCGGTGGGATGGAGGACAGTGTCCTTAGTGTGTTGCACAGGCTCCGCCCTTGGATTTGCCTAGTGAGGGGTGTGTGACTTCGGGATGAAGTCAAGAGAAGAGGGGGAGAAATGTAACAGAATAGATATATATATATCCCTTCTACAGCCTCTCTGTGGAAGCCGGCTTTTATGGTGACACGGGTAGAGTGATTGGCTTTTTTACGAAGTTAAGCAATGGAGAAAGCGGTTAGTACTTGGATGGTTGACCGCGGTGCTTGACTTTGTAGAAGACCCAGTTTCACGCTACAATACATATATTTTACGGCAATAAGTATGTTTTTGTTGGTAACAATCATTAAAAACTTGCATAGAGTAGTCATGCAGCGGTACAACTATCTTAAATTGATCTAAATGAAGCAAAATATGTCTTGCATGCAGTAATTACCAGTTAGTTGATAACTTTTGTTTACAGTTGAGTGAACCGAGCTGTATCGAAACTCGGAGAAAAAGAATTGTGAACCCAAACGTGACCACTCTAAACATTACCAAGCTTTTTCATTCTTTCACCATGTTCATTACATTTTTTTTAACATTCAAATATAAATTGAAATAAAGATAAATCACATAATGGCACTGAATCTGACACCAACTTGCAAGCAAATTTTCTGCACCAAAGCTTTTAACTGAGATGGCAGCCATTGAATATTTTTATTGGCGAATAGCAACCTCGGGCATGCAAAAATTCTGGGGATCGCTAAAGTGGAATTTATCCCAGCTACTTAATTCAAGCCTTTACACTTCATTATTAAAATTCTCGTCAACCATTCGCCCTGTTTACATACAGTATTTTCCCTCGTAAATTTTATTCCATCACGAGGCCGAAAAACACGGCGTCGAAGCATTTCACTTTTAAAGACGTGACTTAATACAACAAAGTCGACGTATAATCGTGCGTTGCTTAAGCAGAACCATTAATTATCAAATGTGATATAGGCCAAGAAACAAATAAAAAGTCATACACAAACGTCTCGTGAAAAATTTAAACTTCTTGTTGAAAAATCTCCAAAATCTATTTTTGGGCGCTTTAGGTTACTTCCCCTGACAAGTCTATTTGTGCGGCGGTCGTGTCGGGATGTAGTGCAATGCACATGGATCTCGTGCTATCAATGTGTGTGTCAGGTCAGCACTTGGCGGATTCCAGGTCGACCATGAAATATCTTTCTGTCTATCTATCCAGCCATGAGCGACAGTGACGCTGAGAAAGTTTGATAAGCCTGCAAGCAGCTAAAAAAATAGAATGGTTTGTTACTTTTGTTACATAAATAATATGTGAAAATATGTATTATTGCACACACACACACACACACACACACACACACACACACACACACACACACACACACACACATACATATATATATATATATATATATATATATATATATATATATATATATATATATATATATATATATATATATGAAGTACACCAAGATCTGTCTGTATGATAATTGAGTGAATCTTTATAATATGTCGTGTGAAAAATATTTGTGAGCCAACAGTGTATATATCGATGGCTTAGTGCAAAACTAGGCTAACTCAGTTTTGTGAAATTTTACAGGAGAGTGAAAAAACTGTCTACTTATTTTTTCTTTTTATGGTTTGTAACTTTTTCTTTAGCAATATATGCTGGAAAATATTTTATATTTAATGATAATAGTCATTTTCATGTTGAATACTTTATAAATAGTTAAAAATCAAGAATTTGAGATAGTAACAGTTTTGCACTGAAAATTGATTGGTTAGTGAAAAAAAGTTAACGCAAAACTGTAACTAAGTCAAGTTACATATAGTATTGCACTCAAAATTATTGAAATGTTGAAGGAATGGTGTTAAAAAAAGAGCTAACTCAAGGTTAAAAATTTCAGTAATTTAATTTCAAACCTGTTTTGAAAATTAAATTGACAGCTTTTCAATACATAAAGGCCATTTAGATGATATGATAGTTCAAACTTCCAAAACAACAGTGAAATTTAGTAATTATCACTTATATTTTCTGATTCAAACATTACTAAGATGCACAACACTGAGAAACATTTTTATTTTGATTTATCATAAAATTATATGTTTTCTGGCAACAAATAAAGGTATACTTTCCCATTTTATTCAATAGTAAATATTTGAACTTTCTATTCAAGAAATAATTTTTCCCTACCATGCCTTATCCTTATTTATGTATGTTGTTAGAGGGTGAGTTGCAAAGTATGAATTCATGCCAGTGAAGCCATGAAGAATTTGCATTTGTCCAATAACAACATGGTATAATCACATTTAAACTCAGGTAAGGAAAATTATTTTGATAAAGTAACATTGTTCAGAAAAGAAATGTATCATTATAGCAACGTTTTCTGAAGGACTCTTTGGAAGCCGACTCATCTGGCTTCAGATGTGGTCTTGTGCACACAAATGGGCATGCTCTATACTAACAACGTGCCTAAATGGAAAATTTCACACATTGCAGTTTCCTGTAAGGTCTGTAGTTAAAAGGTTAACATCTTGTCAGATTTAAAATTAAACTCAGCAGTCAGTAGTTCTCAATTTATTCCTAATACAGTTGACTTGTTATCGTAAATTCCATGGGACTGGAAGTTTTGGTTTGAGATAAAAGCTAGTAGTTTGAAAGAAAAGAAGTTGAAATCTAAGGAACATGTAGCAAAACTAAATAATATTGCCTATAATTTAATTAACTTAAGCAGTAGTTTGACATATTGAAGTTTGAGATAACAAGAATGTTTGAGAGCATACCACTGTACTTATCGCCAAATGTACATTATATAATTATTATAATGTACCAAAGATACACCACAACCTCTTTATAACACAGTGATTGGGGTCCAAAGAAGAAACTGTTTTAATTAAATAACCATATTGCATCAAATTAAATATGTGAAGATTACATAGGAAAAATAACCATTGATGGTCATATTTTCTCCGAATAATCTATACATTTTGGAGAGCCATCTTCAAACAGTATCATATCCAAACCTGTATTGTAAAGAAGAGTGTTATAAAGAAATTTGCATTTATGTGTTCTTCTGTACATCCTACTACATATATTGTTTTAATATTATACATAGCAAATAATTATGCTGCAGACCATTCTTAAAGGTTGGGTCTGAACCTAAATAGCACTGGGTTGGTCAAAAACTGAAGGTCAGACAGGAGACTGGAAACCGGAATGTTTCACTTTTTGATACAACTGCACAGAGTACTGTGAATCATGAGAAAGGGCTGTATAAACTGTGGGAGCATGTGGGATCACACTTGAGTAAGATCTTTTACTTGAATTCGCAGACATTGTCATTGGATACTCTTTATACAGTTCGTCTTGCACAATTCAATATCTTTCACATTCAAAGTAGTGAGTGCCCTTCATAACTACCAAGCCAGATCTAGTACACTGGGCCATTGTAGTCATACTTAATGGCTACTGTAGTTGGATTACTTGACCCTTTTTTAAATAAATGACCTTACATCTGACCAGAAAATTTTGTTCTGCTCAAATCCAGGTCAAATGTTTTAGCAGTTTTGAGATTGACCTAAAATAAATAAATAAAAGTAGTAGACTTTTAGGTCTAATGACAGCAGGCTAGCACCTGACCCAAAACTAAGCCTGGTGCCAGCAAGGTACAATTTTTCTGTTTTAAATAAAAATCAATACGAGAAAGATCTGAAAAAATACACCCCAACCCCGCCCCCCCCCCCCCCCGCCAAAAAAAAAAAAAAAAAAAACCCAAAAAAAACAACAAAACAACATATTAATTTGTTAATAATTCTTCAATATAGTGTTGAATTCAGAATTTTGAAATACAAATACACTAAACCAATACATACCGGTAGTACACAAAACTTATCTAACAGTAAAATACAACAGTTTGTAAAAGAAAGAAAATTCATTTTAATGTCAAATTTTAGAGGGACTGCTCTCGGGCAAGTACCCATTATTGATCATTGAACTTGAAACAGCAACAAGAACAAAAACAAAAACAAAGAAACAACAACAAACAAACAAACAAAAAAAAAAAACAAAAAAAAAAAACAACAACAACAAAAAACAAAAAACAAAAAAAGAACAACAAAAACAAACAAACAAAAACAAAAGCAAAACAACAACAACAAACAAACAAACAAATAAACAAACAAACAACAATAAATCAACAACACAAACAAACAAACAAACACAAAACAACAACAACAAAAAATGTGGGCTGTAGAAGGTTTGTAAAACTGTTTGAAGTATATAACAAACTTGAATCAATCGTAGTTAGTATCCTCTAAGGGAAAGTACATGTAAGAAAGTGATGGTATGAAATCCATATACACTTGGATCTCATATACACGGTATTATTAAGCCCGAGACATACAATAGCAAACTATTAGGAGCAAAGTAGTCAAAATTGTCAGAATTAACATATAGAATGAAGAAGCACCAACAATGCATCATCTATATTGTGAAAATGAGTTTTATTCCTCAGTAAAAAGGCTATTGCATCAAATTTTAAAAATGAGTCTACTATTTTAGATTTTTTTAGACAGTTTACAGATGGCACTTAATAAAAAAGTTTCCTTAATTATTAGTGTGTGGCTTGTTTGTGGGCAGTAGAAAGAAAAGACATGTAAATATTCCTAATGGCGAAGCATTGCTGGTATTGAAAATTTCAGATTTTAATGGTCCGTAGCCCAGTTTAAATATTTTAAGATCTTTCAAAATGCAACACAGATATTAGGTAGAAAATATTTGAAATTAGGTGATTATTTCAACAGATTACCAAAATTATTATTGTTTACTTCTTGAACTATCATTGAAAAGTCTCATTTTGTTTATTTGCTTGTGCGAAATTTCTAAATATGATCGTAAACGAAGACCTTGTTAACCTGTTATCGTGCGAATAATGTACGCTTTTCGGGGATAGGCATATTTGAGAGCATCTCAGGACCTCCAGAAACAATGCCCATTCTTTAGTTCTAGGTTGTCTGACAAGGGAGGGAATTAACATTATCACAAACCTTTGTTCACATTCAAGGCAAAGCAGTGAAATTATGTTTTAAAATAACAGTCAACTTGATCGCTTTCTGTTTTTTTTTTTTGTTTTTTCGTTTTTCGGTCTCATCCCGGCCTATCTGATCACATAGGCGCCAATGTCAACAGCAGGACTCTACTTAAACAACCTCCGGTGATAAATATACACAAATGGTAGATGTATCATCGCAAATTGTCAAACCCTTCCTGCAATGCCCACATGTGGCGCTAGTCTCTTGGAGTTTTTTTTTTATACACAATGTATGTGAAGCAAACACCGTTTTGTAACATAACTCACTATCTCATGACAGTCAGGTGATCGCAGCTGTTCCAATAGTAGTAAGTCAGTCCACTGATATATCACATGTGCCAGTAAGAATAAAAAACGAGTGATATAACGGGTGCTCAGGTAAGGGTACCCCATTCCGAAGACCCAGATTTGAAACTTTCATAGCAGGATAACAAGGTAGGTATCTGAGTTTCGATGTCAGTGAAATCTGCAGACGGTGGCTTCATGTAAAATGGTCACAAAGCTCAAGATCTTTAATGACAACATTTTTTTTCTTCTGAATAGTCCCTTTTATGCATTTAATGGAAGCACCTGGCCTTTAGAAGTAATTTGATGACCAAGTTATTTGTCTAGCTAGAATAGTTATTGAGGTAGGAGGAAATACTTCCTACAGCCCCTATTTTCTACCCAAAAGTATATCGAGATGATTTTGATGAAATATTTACTTATAAACAAAATTTTGCCTGATTAAGAGGAATCATTAGCAATTTTGCCCCTGCTTCTTCTGAAACAATGTAAGTCTAGTTGATTAGTTTTGGTTAATACAGAATGTTTTCTATGCAATATTAGCAATTAAACACAAGTAGACTGCACAAAAATACAAGTGTCTTGCATATGAAAACTATTTCAGTGAGAAATATTGCAAGTTTTATTGTCAGAGTATACATCTCCTTAAGGCAATATTAAAGAAAGAGATTAGCATGATAATTCACAGCTTGTAATCTCTCAGGCCACAGTGGACAAAAAGAAACAGTATCAGAAATTAGAGTTTGAAGAAAAAAAGTTGTGCATTAAAGGTGACGGACTGCTAAAATTAACAAGCATCACGAAAACACGCCTATATAATTTCTCCCCTTAAACCCCACTTTTACTTTTATATAGTAAAACTAGGGTTTACAAGGGTATACATTATTTTTCTTATTTCTGCTCAAAAACAGAGATTATGGGTACTCGATAGAACCGCCTCATATAAATATGAAAAATATCAGATCTTTTTTATCGGAAAATTTTCCTTTTTTAATGGTTGTAAAATTTTCAATATATTTGAATAGGAGCTGTAAAAGTGCTTTAACCCCCCGCCCCATCTGGGTTTACTCTACTGATCGTTCTAAGGCGGTGGTCCTGGTGTTAGTCTTACTCTTTGTTGCTTTGTGGTTTATTCTACGAGGAGTTTTGTTTCTTGTCTTACCTTGCGTTATTTGTTCTTGTGTTTTTCAGTCCCTTTAGCATTGCGATTACCTCGCTTAGGGAAGAGAGAGCTAATCTTAGTGCTTTTCGTACGTTTGTTCGATTTGTACTTGTTTGGTTTTGTCGGTTTCCCCTTCCTCTTGGTGTTTGGGAAGGGCTGCGGTTTGTGATTGTGGCACTCCCTGGACTTTTCTCTTACCTTTTGTTTTCGTAATGATTAGTTGGCTTCATACTAAGCTCCCTATTAAATAGTTCTTAAGTTTTTTTTTCTGTTTCTGAAGTGTTTTGCATGCTTTGATGTCTGTATTGGTCAAAATGTACATGTATAATTCAGACAATTCTGCGGTAGACATTAGTAGAATTGTATACTGCAGTCGGTCGCTCGTCTGAATGGATTTCCGGGGTTAAATATCTGTATCCTCTGTTTCAAAGAATGGAATTTATTTATAGAAATCAATCTTACAATGGGTATAAACTCAATATTTTAGTATATAATATGACCTCATGAAAATGTATGAAATTGCTTTATGGATGGTTCAGTTTAATGAAAAAATCATAGCATGAAAATACTTGAAATAGCCACTGCCGTCTGTATCCATGCTTGCCATTTGATTGAGTACAAATAATAACTTCATAAATTTCAATATCTGTTGTATTATGCATTGTTATATACATAAATATCAATATAAAGTAGGTAATTTAATCTATTATTTTCTTTTATTCATATTCCATTAGCAAGCTGCCAGCAGACTTTAAAGACATAAGCAAAATGAGTCCAAAAGTGGTACCCCTCACTAATGAATTTATTGCCCCTACTTAGGCGCTCTGCAAGGTAAAGACATGTCCTAAAGAGGTGATTATGAATTACCAGCTGGGTGTAGTAAAGAGGCCTCCTGAAGGGTAATCAATATTTTTGAGGGGATAACTGATAGTTTGGAAAATTGAGTTATTTGGAGAACTGAGTTGAATGGTTTATTTATTAATTTGTTTTCATTTAAAAAAGGTAAGATAAAAGTCCAGGGAGTGCCACAATTGCAAACCGCAGCCCTTCCCAGACACCAAGAGGAAGAGGAAACAGACAAAACCAAACAAGCGCAAATCGAACAAATGTACGAAAAGCACTAAGATTAGCTCTCTCTTCCCCAAGCGAGGTAATCGCAATGCTAAAAGGGCAAAAAAAAAAAAAAAAAAAAAAAAAAAAACAACAACAACAAAAAAAAAAACAAAAAACAAAAAAACAACAATAACAAAAAACAACAAAACACAAGAACAAAATAACATAAGGTAAGACATACAACAAATAGACTATAGAATAAACCACAAAGCAACAAAGAGTAAGACTTACACCGGGATCACGCCTTAGAACGGTCAGTAGAATAAACCAACAAACTTACAATATTTATTTAATTCTATTTATTTCATATTTTAGTTTACTTAAGAGGCTTCTGAAGGATAATAAATATTTTGAAGGAATAAAACACTGTTTGGAAAATTAGGGGGTAGACACAAATGTATTTTTATTTATGAAATTATTTATTTAATTGTTAAAATATTTATTTATTTATTTATTTATTTCATGTATTTAAGTTGCATTCTGAAGGTTTATAAATATTTTTTGGGATAACAACTATTTTTGAAAAACATAAATAAGTAAAAAATGAATATTATTTTATTTTATTTTCAAATTTGTTTCTTTCAATGTTGGAGTAAGTTATTTATTCTTATTTATACATTTAGTGGATCTCTAAAGGGTTATAAATATTTTTAAGGATACCAAATATTTTGTGCCTAGTGAAGATTCGACCAGCCTGCACACCCATAGTGAACTTAGTCTTCTGATCAGATGTGTAGACTGGTGTGACTCTCCGCTCAGCCAAAGTTAACTTTGAAGGAAAATTGCTGTGCACCGGCTCATATGATATCACCTGTGGAACAGATAAATAAGTCAATACCAAATTCCCCAATATTATAATCCCCCCTATTGAGCCTTTACCCGTTTATCTTTCGTTGACAGAATACCAGGTTTTATTGTACCCAGAGATAAGACTAATGACTCAGACTCATCAGATTTTTATGTCTTTAAGGTCTGGTGCCAGTCGGCTTGCACCAGACCTAAAAGTCTGCTGCCAACCGGCTGTCACTAGACCTAAAAGTCTTCTGCCATCCTGCTGGCAGCAGACCTCGCCTAAAATTTAATCTTCATGTTATTGCAGGCTGGCAATTTCGACCAAACGGTAATACGAGTAATCTATAAATGTTGAATATTTAAATTTTGTATTTTAAACCGAGCAATGTTTAATCATTAAAACTGAATTAATCAAATTAAAGTTATAGAACATTGCAGATACAGATCACTTTGTTGGAATAAAGCTGTACCATGTTAAAAAATGGCCTCCGAGAAAGGATTTTAATATAATTCTAGAATGACATTTAAATGTAGTTTTATCAGTGAAATTTGCATTTAAAAATGAAATTATATTTGCAAACATAATTGTTTGCATTAAATCTGTTTGTGCATAAAGTACGTAAATAATTTTCACGTTACAATACACTGCGAGAAGCAACTATTGTTCCAATCTCCTGACTTAAGATTTGAGCCAGCGAATGACAGCACCCAGCGAAGACTCAGATCTGCCTGGTTATCCACCCAGTCTGATCAGTCTTCGCTGTCCGCATGAAGAAAGCTTTGGTCCTTAGCTACCTACTGAGCGCACAGCGAATACTCTGATCAGGCTGGTCTGATCAGATTGGGCTCTGGCTCATTTAAGTCTTGTATTTGATGGTATTCATGTGGTTTATAAACATTCCAGATGAATGACTTCTAGACACACGCCTGAGGCTTAATTTGGACCTTATTTTCAGATAAGAAATATAGAAAAAAGGTACGCTTTTTTTTTTTTTGCAAAAACATCAGCTAGAAGTTAGAGATCATCAGAGTGATGCATATCCTATAAACAAACCTCAATGCCAGCAACGACTGACAGTTACGAAGGGATAACTTTCAAGAACCAGAATAAATCAACACATACCCTTTAAGAATCATACCGAGACAAGTGCTCATATTCTGTACTTGTTGCTCCCAAAGAATAGAAAACTGGTTAACCGAATTCTTGTACCGACATGCCTGACCATAGTATGGTCTACGACCGAATACCGCTTTATTCAGCGATGGCTGTTCAAAGCTGCCAGCCCTTAACGTCTTGTAAACATTAGTAGTAGTAGTAGTTCAGATTTTTAACGCTGCCAGGCAACTGAGTCACATAAAGGCAGCGCCAGATAAATGTGGATTAGTTTTACTGGACAACTGGGTTGGCTTGAAACGGTGCCTAGTTATAATTCATAGCTAGGTCACCTCGTCCAGACACGGAGTGCGTGTACGTCCAGACACGGTGCGGGCGTGTCCAGACCTCGTGCGAGAGTAGTAGTCCAGCCTGTAAAGATGGTAAGATGCAGAATTTTGACTGTCGGCCGAAAAGTTTGAGCTTTTAATCTCGTACCAAATGCTTGTCAATTCCGACTGCATAATGCATTAGGCACACAGCTCGAGTCGAGAGTAAGGTGCACTCACCTTGTAAACAGTTTTTAAGTCCCAGTTTTTATAAATGACAGATTTTATCCGTCAGTTGCCTCAGGCCGTTTTGGACGCGAGTGTCTTTCTCCAGCACTGCATGCGCACAAAAAAGTAGTGCGACTTTTGCTGAATTGGTGTAAGTCAATATCATGACTTTCGATTATATATGCTGGTTTAATATTTCAGAACGTGTCAAAAAAAAAAAAAAAAAAAAAAAAAAAAAAAAATGAATATGCATGATGTAAACGTAAACAAATGTGATCTTATCAACATTACATATCAATGCGACACCGTTATCGTAAGCTCCTTTGGTTTTATGAAGTTGACTTTGATGCAATATAGGTGTAACTAGAGTTTGTTTTTCTGAAAAAAACACAAAAAAAAAAACAGATGTCTCCCCACTTTTTGATGTCATATTGTATTGTACATTCAGCGAACATTTATATTAAATAATGAGATTCCAAGGGAAATAACTCAAAAAATATAAATGTAAGAATTGTGATTCTTGCACTTTGCACGTCGACTAATGTTGATTGATATTCATATAAAGTTTCGTGAAGATTTCTTGAACGGTTTTCAAGTTATAGAGCGGACACGTTTTTTTGTGACGGACAAAGTTCCAAGGTAAATAATTCAAAAAGTATAAATGCAAGAGTTATGGTTCTTGTGCTCTACAGTTCGTCTAATTGTGATTGATATTTATATGAAGTTTCTTAAAGATATCTTGAACAACATAAGTTTCAAGTTACAGAGCGGACACTATTTTGTGACGGACAAAGACCAAGGGAAATAACTCGAAACATATAAATGCAAGATCTGTGGTTATTGCTCTCTGCACGTCGTCTAATGTTTATTGATATTTATATGAAGTTTCGTGAAGATAGCTGGAACGGTTTATAAGTAATAGAGCGGACACGGTTTGGTGACAGACAGACAGACGCCCGAGGGAAAACAATATGTCTCCCTACCCTAAATTGGGAAGACATAATTCTGACAATGAACAGAATAACAGGTATTCTTAAATCCGAAAACGACTATCTACTTGTGCAATAGATATTTAACCAAGGTAGATACATATTATCCTAACTGCCTCCCTTGAATCGCTGAAATTGCAGAAGAATTATTTGGAGTGGAAATACTGTTTCTTCGAAGTAAAAGCAATAAGGTAAAGCTGATCTATATATTTGTCAATTTACTTTATTTGAAAGTATTAATACTTTCTTGAAAGGAAGGGGATGGATAGATGGATATTTTGTTTAGAGACGCTCAACCCTAAAAGGGCATATAGCGTCTAATAATTTTTATATTATATGATGAGTTTAATTTGAAATTAAAAATATATAAGATTTATATGTCCATTTTAAAAAGATAATGGTATTAATGTTTATAATTTATTAAAAAGTCCGATTACTTTAAGAAAGTCGATTATTTTGATAGTTGGTATATCATTAAAAAGATCCTTTACAGTTTTTATATCAAAATATTTTTTGCGAACATGATTAAATTCTGTACAAGTTATAAGAAAATGTTTGACTGTAAAAGGTTCGTTACAAGGGATGCAGAATGGAGCTTGTTCATTTTTTAATATGTAAGAATGAGTAATTCTAGTATGTCCAATTCTACATCTGGTGATTTTCGTTTGTTCTTTTCTGCAGTAATTAGAGAATGCGCATTTGCTGTTAAAATTTGGTTTTATTTCATTCAGTTTATTTTGAGTTTGTTTTTTCCCAAACAGATTGACATTTGCTGGTAATGTGTTGATGGATGTTGAATTTAAAATCGGAGTACGGAATTTTGAAATTTGTTATCACTAAGGATAATGCAGATTTAGCTTCTAAATCAGCTAATTCATTTCCACGAATACTGATGTGGCTGGGAAGCCAACAAAATATCATTTCTTTTGAAACTGTAAGGTAATACTACTTTTTAAGTATTTGCTGAATTAATGGGTTCTTATGGTGTAAATCTTTAAGAGATTTTAATACAGAAAGAGAATCTGAATAAATGATTAAGTGTTTTTCAGATTGATATCTGATATGATAAAGTGTATCATCAATTGCTTTGGCCTCAGCGGTAAAAATGGATCTATTATCAGGTAATCTGATACTGTCAGTAAAATTTGGACTAATAACAGAACAAGCAATTTTCTCATCTTGTTTCGAACTATCAGTATAAATTGACAGGTGATGTTTATATTTCGATTTAATTTCTAAAAATTCATTCTTAAAAATATGTGACTCAACTTCTGATTTTTTGTTTTTATGCAGATCTAAAATAATCTTTGGAGGGTTCAACGTCAATGGCTCTTTTGACAGAAAAAAAGGGCTGAACATTTGTAATATTAATATTGGTCTCTTCAACTAACGGTTGTATTCTCAGACCAAGGGGTTTAATAGCCGTTGGTTTATTGTTGTAAAATCTTTCGTATTTAGGATTAAAAAAACAATCATAAGCTGAATTACGTGGATTGGCGGCTAATTTAGTAACATATTGAAGATTCTCTTCTCTCTTCTTATATACAATGATGGTTCATTTGATTCAGCGTATAAACTTTCGACGGGTAAAGTACGAAAAGCTCCTAGAGCTAGACGTAAACCTTGATGATGAATAGTGTCCAAAGACTTCAAATAAGATTTTCTAACAGATCCATAAACTATGGATCCGTAATCCAATTAAGATCGAATTAAAGATCTATAAAGATTTAAAAGAACTGTACGATCTCCTCCCCAGTCGGAATTGGAGAGAACTTTAAGAATATCAAGTGCTTTTAAACATTTAGCTTTTAAAGCTTTGATGTGTGGGATAAAAGATAACTTGTTATCGAACAAAAGACCCAGGAATTTCGCTTCACTGATGACTGGAATCGGACTTCCATATATGGTAAGATGAGGATCTAAATGTAACTGTCGTATCTGACAGAAATGAACGTATCGAGGTTTTATTTTTGAAAACTTGAAACCATTTTCTGTTGCCCAATCTTCTATATTGTTTAAACATCGTTGGAGTTTAAATTCAATTGTTTCCATATTTTTCGATCGTATGAATATTCCAAAATCGTCAACAAAAAGAGAACAATCAATGTCTTTTATACATTTAACAATGTCATTAATTTTAATGCCAAACAAGGTAGGTGATAAAATGCTTCCCTGTGGTACACCTTGTTCTTGTTTAAATATGTCCGACAATGTATTACCTATTCGAACATTAAATGTTCGATCTGATAAAAAAAAATTGAATAAAAAGTGGCAATCGGCCTTTAAGGCCTAATTTATGTAAATCTTTCATGATGCCATGTTTCCAAGTAGTATCAAAGGCTTTTTCAAGATAAAAAAATACAGCTACGACATGTTTTTTTTTAAACAAAGGCATCACGAATAAATGATTCCAAACGAATCAAATGATCATTTGTATAGTTATTTTTCCTAAATCCAGCTTGAAATTTTGTTATAATCTGGTTTGATTCCCAGAACCAAACCAGCCTATCATTAATCATTCTCTCCATTGTTTTACATAAACAACTTGTCAAAGCAATAGGTCTATAGTTAGTATCTTCAGTATGATCTTTATTTGGTTTAGGTATAGGTATAATCGTTGCTTTACTCCAGTCTTTTGGGAATTTCCCAGTGATCCAAATATCATTTAAAATATTTAATGTTTCTAAAATCCTGTTGGGTAAATGTTTAAGAATTTGATAATGTATATCATCAGGACCAGCAGCTGTATCATGAGATTTATGAAGAGCATCTAATAATTCTGAGTATGTAAATGGTAAATTATATTCTTTATGATTTAACGACATAAAATTCAAATGCTCTTTCTCTCGTTCTTGTTTTATGTTCTGAAAGTTTTCGGAATAATTTGTACTAGAAGACTTTTTCTGAAAATTCTCTCCTAGGGCTTTGGGAATGTCTTTAGCCGTTGAACATATATTTCCGTTTGATTTTATATGGACATGTTTGTTATTTTTATTCTTGCCAGTAATTTTTCGAATCATGTCCCATATTTTCTTTGCTGGAGTTCTAGAGTAAAGTTTGGAGACGTATTGCTGCCAAGATGCTCTTTTAGCTAATTTTACTGTTTTGCAAGCTTTCGCTCGCATTTGTTTGGCATGAAAAAGATTTTCTTATGTTGGTTGCCTATTGAATTTTCGTATGGCAGATTTTCTTTTATTTATTATATTTTTAACATCATTATTAAACCAAGGTCTATTTCTTTTCGGACATGTCGAGGACTTCGGAATACATTTTTTTGGCATGGATCCATGTATCAGTAAAAGCTTGTATATCATCTGCTGTTTTAAACATTTCAGGTTTTAATTTTTCATTACATAACTCATAAAAATTCTCCCAGTTTGCTTTATTCAGATTCCATCTGGAATGATGGTCTTCATTTGTCGATTTGATTTCTTCTATTTTTATTGGAAAATGATCGCTCCCATGAAGGTCATCTAGAACGGACCAATCGAAATCTAAGTAGATATTTGGAGAGAATATAGACAAATCTAAAGCAAAATAATTTCTTGTAGGAGAATGAAGATATGTTGGTTGTTTATCGTTAAAAAAACATAAATCGTTTTCTGCAATGAAAGTTTCTATAATTTCTCCTCTGTCATTGGTATCCAAACAACCCCATAGTTTGCTATGATTATTAAAGTCACCTAATAATATATAAGGGCGAGGTAACTGATTTATAAGATTTTCTAAATCGTGTTTAGAAAAATTACAGTGTGGGGGAAGATAGAGAGAACAAATTGTTATGGATTTAGACAGTATGACATTTACAGCAACAGCTTGTAAATTACTTTTTATATCTGTCTGTCTATGAGGAACATTTGATTTTACAAGGATTGATGAACCTCCTGATGCTTTCTGATTTTCAGTTGCGATATGATTATATATACTATGATTTTTAAAACTAATATTATCTGTAGTTTTTAAAAATGTTTCCTGGAGACAAAATACAGTCGGAGAAAGTAGTGTTGTTAAAATTAAACTTTCTTTATAATTTGCTTTGAGTCCTCGACAGTTCCACTGAAGAATTGTTTTTTTTTTTATCCCTGATGAATGGAGAGATGGTTTAAAATAAAGAACTTAATACTTTTGTTTTCTCTGAGATTGTGAGAACAAGGAGGAGTCAATCTCTAACTCCATGTTCTCAAGGGAATCGAACCGATTGACCAACTTGATCGGATCGGCCGACGCCCCTTTACTGTATGGATTCGGTCCTTTCTCTTTATCTTTTTGTTTTTCTTTTCCATCTTTTCCTTTCGAATCAGCTGTCCTGGACTTGGATCTCGGTTGTGATCCACTTGCTTTATTCGACTGTATTTGTGAACTGCTTTGAGATGGTTTTGTTTGTGGTCTAGACTGATGAGTAGATGCAGGTTTAGGTTTAGGTTTAGTTCATTTTAAACTTCGTAAGGCGTTTTCGAAATTTTATCGCAGACACAGTGCCTTGTTAGAAAAATATAGCGTCAGTCTGAAAACACTTCTGCAACAAGGGATATCGGAACCCGAATTTTACGGTGACTTAGTGTACAGATTTAGAAAAATTGTAGGTAAATCTAACTTTTCGGAGCAATTCAGAAAACTTATTAACCGTTATAAAAGAATTGGCTATAGCCTGGATATTATGCGGCAGACTGCATGCCTAGTTGTCAACCCAATCATTGTTGATGGCTATGCTTCACTCTTTAATCGCACGACGGCGGTTCGGGCCTCAGACTCAATGACGGCCTCTTCGTAAAACTTTAACTAGTGGGCTGGGGCTTGACGATATGTCTTTGGCTTGGCCCGCCGTGGTTCAACTATTGGTTTTCATTTACTCTGGCATACAGTATAATTAGCCATGAGTACTCGTCTTTGTTTATTATAGTGATTAATTTGATTTTTATGTTTTCGCTTTGATGCATTGACTGAGTTGGGAGCCTTTATGCGAACCGAATTTTTATGTGTTTCTGTATTAAGAGTAGCATCGGGACGCAGGGTGAAGTTAGCTATCTGTAAAAGTGCTTTAACCCCCCCCCCGGTGGTTTGCTCTACCGACCGTTCTAAGGCGATGGTCCCGGTGTTAGTCTTACTCTTTGTTGCTTTGTGGTTTATTCTACGAGGCGATTTGTTGCATGTCTTTCCGTGTGTCATTTTGTTCTTGTGTTTTTCAGTCCTTTTAGTATTGCGATTACCTCGCTTGGGGAAGAGAACTAATCTTAGTGCTTTTCGTACGTTTGTTCGGTTTGTGCTTGTTTAGATTTTTCGGTTTCCTCTTCCTCTTGGGGTCTGGGAAGGGCTGCGGTTTGTGATTGTGGCATTCCCTGGACTTTTCTCTTACCTTTTCTGGAGTAGCAGTAATGACTTTTGAATTTGGTTTGACAGAATCTTTTTCATTAAACTGAGTAGAAGTTTCTTTTGTTTCAGGTTTGGTATTTAGTGATTGAACAACTTTTGCGAAAGTAATTTCGGGTTGGTTTCTTGATTTTTTTTAGCTTCCAAATAGGTGATTTTTTGTGTTACTTTAATTTTCATAATTTCTTTTTTCGTTTTTCCAAATTTCATATTGATTTGATTTTGACAAGTGATTTTTGTTGCAATTCACGCATTTGGCTTTGTTTTTGCAAGCATGTGTAGGGTGGTCAAAATCACCCATACCACATTTTTCACAGACTGATCCATCTGGTTCAGGACAGCTGTTCTCATGATGTCCAAACCTCTGGCAGTTGAAACACCGCAGAAGAGTTGGAATGTTGACTTCAACTGGTATAATTCGAGAGAAAATTTTCAGTGATTTAGGTAAAGAAGTGGTGTTGAATGTTAATAATAATTTATTTGGTTCTATCAGGTTTCCGTCTTTTTTTTATTCTGAAACGTTTGGAAGCTGTTACTCCTTGTTGTTTGAGATATTTTCTTCAGTTTCATGTTTTAGCATTCTGTCATGGATAATACCTTTACAAATATTGGGTGTTTTGTGTTCCGTGACAGTGACATTTAGGTTAAAGAATTTTGTTATTTTTAAGAGATTTTCTGATTGACTTTTTCGATTGGTTTCAACTGAAAGTGTTCCGTTTTTTAATATTTTGACATTTTTGGAGTACCAATTATGGATCCGATCTGCTTTTCAATTACATGTATGAATGGTGACAATGATGTAATTTGTTTTTCTTCGTTACTCTGAATCACTAAAAAAATTGCGAAGTTTTCGTTTGCTTTGAATGTGAATGTCAGCGGTTGCGTTTCGTCCTCCGAAGAGTCGAACGCTAGAAATCGTTTTCTAGAAGTCATGGTGATGAAAATTTTGATTCAATAGCTATACGCCCCAACCTGCAAGGAGCCCTACAAGGGGACGTTTAACAGAAATGGATCTCCTATTTCTAACGCCAAGGCTACACTGCTATTATACTCGGTGTCAAGATCAGAGTCTTCAGCTCGGCCTCATGGTTATATGATTCCCACCTATTCAGTGAAAAATTTATGAACAGTTGGGTTCATCCCCACTAACCACATTCGCGTTCTCACAGAGGTTTCCGCCAAAGCTCCGATACAAGCCCACCAATTGACCCATCAGCCGCCGCCCATCCAAACTGACTAAAAGTTAGAGGAATAAGAGAAAAATAAGCCCGGTTGGTACCATAAAGATATGTATGAAAGAGAGAAAGAAGCTAAGAACAAGTTGTGCGCTTCTAGAGCTTGGCGCGACTGAGCCGATTGATCCAGGCCTGATCTAGCCCAAACCGCTCTTCTATCTGAAATAAGGGCCAAAATAATGTATTGAAAAGCTGGAGATCCCTGGGCTTTCCTCAATCATCAGGTTCCCCTCTCCCAGCGTACGAGACGCCACCCACGGCAAACAGGTGGTTCCTGTTTTAATGAAGGACAAGGGAGGCCGAAAACGTCTGGGTAATTAAAAGGTTAATTTTGTTATTAGGAGATCCAAGTTTAGATTAAAATAGTTTTATGTTAATGAAAGAATTCAATTTTTAAAGAGATTCAAACAAACAAGTTGTGTTAGATGATATGTAGCTTTCATATGATATGTAGCTTTCATACCTTGATGATTAGTAGCTGCTTTTCTTTGCAACAAAACGGCTAGTTTCTTATCTAACAATATTAAATGCATCTTTTACATCTTCATGTGGAGAATGCTAGAGTTCGGAAAAATGACACAAACACAAGACAAGGAGTGAGGGGAGGGGAGGGGCGTGGGGAGGGAGGGTGGTGGTGGTGTGTGTGTGTGTGGAGGGGGGGGGGGGGGTGGGCGGCGGGCAGGGGAGACAAAAATTCCCTGTGGATTTCATTCTCGCATTTTCTTTACTTTAAAACTTCAAATATTCTCAGATTCTACGTAACTTTTCATGAACAGTATCTCATAAACCCTAATTTTATGAATTTCTGTTAGTATCTGCCATTTCAGGGCCATGTAGCATTTTGATTTGGTAAAGTGATGCTCGAGATAGTAGCGCAAAAAGGTGTTTTCGGTATAAGAAAGCCAACAATGGGGACTTAGGAGAGAATGGCTTAATTTTGATCATGACTATTTCACGGTGGGTAGCCATAACGGATCCTGAGTGATCAAATCGCTCATAATGCCTCCTGCGGGATCAAGTACCGGATCCTGCGTGGATTTTGTGTATACACATACGCACTGTGACCTCTTTTCACCCTCAAAAAGAACACGCCTTGAGCTGGAAGGTAAACACTGAAATTCTTACAGGACTTTAAAGGAATTATAGTATTCATTTGCAATGTTTGTGATGAAGTATGCAGAGAAGTCTTTGCAGGAGATGATGCACAATTGTCAGGTATCCCGATGCAAAACGATCAGTCGCACATAAAAAGCGAAATTTATAACGTCTGTGGCCATACAACCAGGCACAAGGTATTCCAAGAGACATACAATAATCATCAATGACATTTTTTATGTGTTCCGAATTAAAGTTTGAGAACAAATCCGAGTATTTAAACAAAATGTGTGACAATACATGGAACGGCTCCTGTGTGATTTTGGCACCAACTCCTGTGTGATTCTTCTTGTATGCTGGCACCAAATCCTGAGTGATGATGTTTATTTTGATGACTTCGACAGCGAAACTGGTCACGGAATACATGGCACAGCACAATGCCCGACCGGGACAAGAACCCAGGAGCTCTGTCATACCATGCGAGCGCTCGAGCCAGACGATCGACCCGTGACAATTTCCCTTTGCTTAAATAGATTCGTCCACGAATCTGCTCGGAACCGTTTAGGTACCAACAAGACGAGACTGTCCCTTTGCCGGAGCACGGACCCACACTGAGCCACCAAATACCACGGGGGGTGGGGGGGGGGGGTGGGGAGTGGGTGGAGCACAATGCCCGACAGACCTCTCGCATACCGTGCGAGCACTTCCTGCATTTTATAACAGGATAGCTATTGTTTGTTTGTTTGTGTTGAGGTTTTACGGCCCACTAAACCCAATGGGGTCATGTCGAGCGCAGTTAGTTTACCTAGCCACACGTTTACTGGGCGGCTTAGTCCTCTAAGCCGTTAACCAGTATTGTGCACATTCTTTCGCCAGAAACTGACAACTGCCCTTCTGGAATCAGCGGAAGGGAGAGAATGACCGTAGAAAATATTTCATGATCAATCTCCATGAAAGAGAATAGCTATCGATGCGAATTTAAAAAAAAAGACAAACAAACTATTCAGCCCGACGAAATCTTGCTTTATCACTCAAGATGTTTTAATTAACTGTCCAAGAACCTTGAGGAACATAACATCTCTTTGACAAAGGAGGCTTGCAATTACAACCTGAATTACATTAGGCAGAACGTTTCCCTAGGCCTCGAACTTTTAACAGTCGTCTTTTTTAAAATGCTACGAATTTATTGAAATATGGTTTCAGATATCATAATGTCTGCGCTTCTTAATCGAATCCAAAATACACATATAATCACCGTTGATTATGAAACGAGTCGTAAAAGGCTTTTTCTTCATCCACTCGAGTTCTTGAAAGTGGCGCGCGAAAAGATACTTCAACTCGACTTGCATGACCATCACGTGTTTCTTTTGCAAAAATCATGTCGAAGGAAAGAGAGCAGAAAATGATATGAATTGACTTTAATACCACAGCGCATGTGTAGCACAATTTCAGGAGAATAAATAGTTTGTGCCAGCGAACATCAATTCCTACAATTTACATGTGCTTCCAGCAAGGACACGGACCAGTCTGCGGATGTACAGACTGATCAATGTCTTCACTGGCGCATGCAAAAGTATTGGGTTCCTGTAGGCAAGGCTGTAAATTAATAAAAGTTTTTGTCCCGTCATTCGTACCCCATTCTCTGTAGGAGGGGCAGTAGTTACAAATACCTACTGTCTGGTAAATAGTGCAGACCCAGATCTGACTGCTCGGTCTGACTGCGCACTGTATACTTTATTCAAATTCAGATATGCTGCAGTTACAGTTATAGTTGGTTGGGGGTTACCGACAGTTGCCTATTCTCGACTTTACTTTTTATTCGACTGTCGTATTAATGACAGCAGACTTTTATCCGTTTCTGATCAGAGTCTACACTGTTTTGAATTCCGATTCCATCTAGACATACTGACCAGATAGTTAACTTAGTAAGTATAGCAAGCTGTTACATGTAGCTGGGTTTCTTTAATGCCCAGATTACATGAAAAACTACAGCGCCAGCCGTACAGCGCAGTCGGATTCGCCTTTCACTAGAGATCAGGAGGTCGCGGGTTCGATCTCGCTAGTACTTCATGTCTTTCTATGATAAAAAAAAAATCCTTCCACCGCTGATTCACAGGGCAGCTGTCAGTAGGTGATGGAAAGATGGGCGCCTAGTACTGGTGAACGGCTTAGAAGGTGTTATCTTGTCCAGGTAAAAGTGTGGTTAGGGTCACCGGGCGGACTCTTAATCCATTAGGTTTTTCACCGCTGTGGTTCGAGCCTCGCTCGGGTCATATGTGGGAAAGCCAAGTTCTGCTTACGGAAGGCAGGTGGTTTTTTCCCCGGGGTCCTCTGGTTTTCGCCCATCTTTGATGAACGATCGGCTCGAAAATACTGAAATATTCTTGAAAGGGCCGTAAAACCCAAATCCTCCCCCCCCCCCCAAAAAAAAAGGTCACCGGCCGTCCCTACTATGTCCTAAAATGTGTTGACTGGGACGTGAAACCGTGAAACCTCATTACAAACAATCAAAACCTATTCAGTCGACCTGATTTTTTATGTTGATTTGTCGATACACCGTACCAAGTAGAGGAACTACAGCAATATACAACCTACTTTCCACACTCGCCACTTTGTTCTGCATGTTTTTTTTTTTGTTTTTTGTTTTTTGTCCGAGGATTTCGCCCAGATAAATGAAACGCAAGTGATCAAACGTACTTCGACCTTTGCTTTGCGTCAATGTAATTTTAACATTTCAAAAATCCTATCTTATTTTCAAAAAATAATTAAAGTCCAGATAAGTGGCAAGAATGTCCGTTTTTACATGGATTCTGTTAGGGGAAAAATGATTTTGGTGCTAGACTTTTAGCAAAGTCGATCGTTTAGCTATGGCTTGCGTTGGCAGTAGTATGGCCCGCTGTTGTTTTTAAGTGTCTGCAAATTCAAACAAGCATTTATATTCATTAGAAATATCAGTGTTACTTATCGTAGGGGTAGGGTCGGGTAGAGCAGGGTTAGGGTTAGGAGTGGGGTAAGGGTAGGGTAGGGAAGGGTAGAGAAGGGGTTGGTATGCTAGAGGTAGTGTAGCGGTAGGATAGGGGTTGTAGTAAGGTAGGGTTTGTGTAGGGGAAGGTTAGGGGTAGAGTTAGGGTAGGGTGGGGGTAGGGGAAGGGTAGGGGAGCGGTAGGTAGGATAGCGTAGGGGTAGCGGTAGTTTGGATGGAGTAGGGGTAGGATAGTGATAAGGGTTGGTAGGGTAAGGAGTGAGGTAAGGGTAGGATAGGGCAGGGCAGGGCAGGATAGGGTAGGGTAGAGTAGGGTAGGGTTAGTGTTCTTATATATTCACAATTCTTCAACATGCTATTCTAGTCTTTTCATTCCCTGATAAATTTATATACCGCATGGCACCACACCACACATTGGATGAACGAGTTACGTAATGCAAACGTTACGGATCGATTTGTAGCGATTCCCTATGCAGTGGTACGTTACCAAAAAGCGATTCGTAACGATTCGCAATAGTGTTCAGAGCTGTCTCGCACAAAGCGCTCTCTGAAACAGACCTTTGCATATCAGCCAGACAAAACAAAATGGCGCTGTCAGTGCCCGTTTTAAAACATTAAATGTTAAATGAAACTTTTTTTTTTTTTTTTTTTTTTTTTTTTTTTTGAAAATGAAGTTGACCAACTAAATCATAAGTTTATATTTATTCTTTTGTTATTAGATCTATAGCGATATTTTACCAATGATCGAACATCATATTTGTGATAAAGTATTATGGTTGTAATGACTATGCCGCAGATACGATCTTATATGTTCAGCAAGATACCGGTAAGTGCAGCAACGCTTCGGAACTCTATTTGATCTGATGTGATATGGTGCGGTGCATACATTTTTGTCATTCCCTATTAAACTGGTGGTAAGAAATTAACTGGTTGTCAAAGCCGATTATGTTTCACAAAAACGGACAATGGTTAGTAAAAAGCACATTACATAATCACATAGGATCCGGTGCCAGATGATCACATTACAGCCCGTGCTACAGAAACGTCTTTTTATCCCTGATCCCGCAGGATCCGTTCCTCTATGAATTCTACAACACGGTGATAAAATGCATTATAAACGATAACGGTTCGATAAAGAAACAACAGGATCTTCATTTTTAAGAGAATAAAGTATAAGGAAGAAGCCAGTGAATAGCCATTTGTCTTGAAATGGTTTAAACAATAAAATTTCCGTTTTAAATGCCGTGTGTTATGGACGAAAATAGCCACACGGCATAAATTCCAAGATCCAGACAGAAATATGTTTCTTCAATAACATTTATTGTTTGCTCAAACTTATGCCTGTTCTCTGTAAGGTTCCGTGAGATAAATGTTTTGTTATAACTCACGCTTTTTTGTCAGAAAAATCGACCCGAAACTGAGTAGCCATCTTTTTAGTTTCAAAACAATCACCCAGGAGCCGGTACTTGATCCCGCAGGAGGCGTTATGAGCGATTTGATCACCCAGGATCCGTTATGGCTACCCACCGTGTATTTGCAGACGTCATTACGAAAACATGCCTATTCAAATAAACTGAAAATTTTAGCACCAAAAAAATGAAAATTTACAGCTGAAAACATTGACATTTTTCATATTTCTGCTCAAAACATATATTGTGGGTACTCGTCAGAACGACGAGGCGGTTCTAAAGGGATGTCATCATGAAAACATGCCTATATAATTTTGACCCCCTTAAACCCCACTTTTATATAGAAAAACTGGGGTTTGCAGGGGTGTACATTATTTTTGTTATTTCTGCTAAAAACATAGACGGTTCTAACGAGTACCCACAATTTATGTTTTAAGCAGAAATATGAAAAATATCAGAATATTTTATCTGAAAATTTTCAATTTTTTTGGTGGTAAAATTTTCAGTATATTTGAATAGGTATGTTTTCGTAATGCTCTTCAAAAAAGCAGTGTTATCTGCGAGGATGTATACGCTCCTTTGCACTGGTGGCGGTATTCGTTTTCAAAGTAACCGGAAACCATTACGAAAACATGCCTATTCAAATATATATAGGCGTGTTTTCGTGATGAAAATGAACCAGCGCACGACAAAACCTACGATACGACTTGTGCAACCAGCGAAGACTGAGATCAGCTTGGGCATACGCCCAGTCTGATCAGTCTTCGCTGTGCTCTCAGTGGGTAGCTAAATACTCAAGCTTTCTGCATGCGGATAGCGAAGATTCTGATCAGACTGGGCGGATGCCAAGACTGATCCGAGTCTTCGCTGGGCGCACATGCCATTTTGTTGGTTTTGTCGTGCGCCGGCTCAAATATAATCTGCACTAGACTGATAACCATGTCAGTGCAATATATCTCGGAAGAAGACACACGCTCTGAAAAAAAAAAAACAAAAAAAAAACAAAACACCAAACTCACCATCTCGTCATCATTCGGCGCTGTGCTTCGACATTGTGGACTTTTCTGGGTAGCTTCATTTATATTTTTGAATATCAAATCTGGTGTGTTTCTGCTGTGTGGTGGCCGTAAAAGTTCCCATCGACCATCGCACTTATACATATTTACTGCTGTAATGTTTCATCCCAGGGATTGAATTTACAATCATTAGCCTTTTTGAATGACAGTATTGGATAGAGTGCTTGTCTTCGCGCACAAAGAAGGGGCCAATTTGCTTCTCTTACACATCGCTATTATGGCTTTAGCCGGAGTGTTGACACGGGTATAACTCTGAATAGGGGTGTTGACCCAGATTTTGTTTGTGTTGAGGTTTTACGGCCCAGTCAACCCAATGGGGTCATGTCGAGCGGGGTCAATTTATCTAATCATACTTTTTCTGGGCAGGCTTAGTCCTCTAAGCGGTTAACAGTAATGTGCACATTCTTTCGCCAGAAACTGACAACTACCCTTGTTGAATCAGCGGAAGGGAGAAAATGACCGTAGAAAATATTTCATGATAAAATCTCCACGAAAGAATGTTGCCGACTCGGCGGGGGTCGAACCCGCAACCTCCTGATCACAGTCGGACACGCATCCAACTGAGCCACCGAAGCCGGCTGTTGACCCAGATACAAGAGCTCATTTTACAGAGATGCACATATGTTATTATTTATTTATTTATTTAAGAAATAGATCAGCTCAAGCAATGATTTTTTGAGGAATAAATCACTGTTTGGAGGTCAGTTGTAAAGTAGGTCAGATCACGAGCGTAGAGCGCAAGTGATTTATCTACTTACAACTGACCGACAAACTGTGATTTAATACTCAACAAATCACGCACAAGAGCTGATAGCTGATCTATTTTGATTCTAACACACAGAAAACGACAAAAAAGTAATTGTATCCTTCAGATTCTTCCAATTATCCGCCATCACCCTATACTACTGCCATCGCATGAAGAAGTCCCGCCTACAGTTTTGACTGTAACGCTGTTGTTTACATGCATCTCTTGCGTTGTTGACGCGAACAAAACGACGTTACACCGTCTAACGTCGTGGAACCGAAGACTTACGTCAGTAATGGCGTCGTAACGGCGCCAGATAGCGTCGCGCACTTCCGCCCAGTGATTTGTTTAAAGGAGAATGCAATGTAAGTTGTAAGTATATCTTGAAGTAAAGTGCTTAACAAGCCATTTATTTTGATGCAAGATTTTTCAAAATCGGCCTAGAAATAAGGAAGTTATGGTGGTTTGAATATATATTTAAAATGGCTGTCATGGATGCCGCTATATTGTAGTCATTGTGACGTCACACAGCCCAAATTAAATATGCAAATCAAGTTATAAAGGAATTTTAAGAATAATTTTGATACAGAGTTTTAATATCTTTTAATTCTAGTGACAAGCAATCATTTCCCCCAAAAATAAATCAACTTTATGAGAATAACTACTTTAATGAAACGAATTTTAATTTTTATGAAACCTCATTAAATATTCAAAATGGCGGCGCCATTCCACCAATGTTAAACTATTCAATTGTCTATAACTTACTTATTTTTCCACCAATTTTGATCAAATTTGTGTCAAAATTTGTTGTTTGTAAAGTTCTTTACTTTAAAGCACAATGCCTTTTAAGGTTGCGTTCCCCTTTCTAACACCCCTCACTGTGCAAATGTTTTGCATAAATGAGATTTTTATTGATTTTTATGATTATTTTTATTACCTTACTTCCCCATTTGGTAGTTGACAATACCTCTTAGGCATTACGTCACACGGTTACGTAGTTACAAGGCTCGTTTGTGGGGGGGGGGGGGGGGGGGGGGGGTGGGGGGGGGGTTGGGGGGGGGGTAACTTGGGGGTAAATTTGGTACGGGTGTGCGAGCCAGTGTTTCGAAACCTACCCCATTCATATACCTGGCCATTGAAAAAACAGACCCATTCATATACTTGATCGTCCAAAATGTTGACCCATTCATATACTGCCCTTTGACTTTATACCCATTTATTGCTGGTAGTTAGACAAATATAGCAGTCAACTCATTGAATACCAGAGAAAACTCTGAGGGAAAAAATACACACATATACCAGGATGTCAGAAAAGTGGGGCCTTTCACATACAAATCAAGAGAAATAGGGTCAGTCATATACTTTTTGTTCAAAAAAGGGGGCCAATCATATACCTGGCAGTGCTGAAAAAGGGGGCTATTCGGCACGCACATCTGTACTATGTCATATATAGGAAGTTACCCCCCCCCCCCCCACGCCCCCACCGCCCCGAGGTTCGATGACGAACATTTAAAATGGCGGATACTAAATGCGAATCAGTACAGCTGACGATGTAAAACATAACGATTCTTGTGTTAATGAAAGAATTGTAAATCGAATGAAATTGGAGTGCCGCGATGGACCTATGGAGGACAGATATAAAACAGCAAAATAAGAATGTTAACCGACACTTTTGATTTTGATAATGTTAACAAATACACGATGGAAACAAGGAGTAAAACGAATGTGTTTGAATGGTATAACCTGTAGAGGAACTCTTCAGGTAAAAAAAGTCAAAGAATTGCAATGTTCGTAGATCATTTTCTGTCTTACTAATACAATTTATTATGTATATGAATGTTTCGACCAATATTGTAAGCTAGCGTCCATAGTTACCAGGGACGCAACTTGCGCAACAGTAATATGATTGGTTTCCCGTTGATAGCGCGCGACGAAATTCCTATGCTCAAATGCCTCAGATAAAGCACGGCTAGAAATGTAAAGACAAATAAGGAACAACACGAGCAGGGGTGTTAGAATGCAGAATAAATCACTGAATTTAACCATTGGCTGTATAGGCGATGAGTGTAAGAATTATTTATTCATTTATTAGTATTGGGTGGGATGCAGGTGTTCACGCATAAAAGAGGAGCCAATTTGCCTCTCAGGAGTCACATACATGTACCTCGATAGTGGGTCACCTGGGGTAGGCCTACCCTATATTTGACATTTGTTCTGTTAATTTTATTCAGCAAAATCAGCAGATGATAAGTTGATATTTGTCTTATTTTTCTCAGAAAACAGACTTTGAAATTTAATGCAAGTTGTCCCCGAAGAGACAATTTGCATGACATGTCTAAGCCTATATTTTGGAAAATTAAGAAAAATATTTCAAAATGTCATCTACTGAAAGTTTCATCCAGCATGTTAAGCGTTTTAATGTAATGCCATAGAACTTGGACGGCAGACAAAAGAGGGAAGTACAAGTCGGACCTGACAAGCTGGAGGTGGTAGCTTCCTTTTGCTACCTAGGAGACATGCTCTCAGCAGCAGGTGACGGTGATCTTTCAACCACAACACGTATGAAAACCGCCTGGAAGAAGTTCAAGGAGCTGCTACTAGTTCTCTCTTCACATCACCTCTCTTTCAAGACACGTGGCCGTGTGAACAGCTCTTGTGTGCGGAGCGCAATGCTCCATGCCACTGAGACTTGGCCATTGACAAAAGACTTGGCCATTGACAAAACCAAACCTCCAACGTCTGCAGCGGAATGACAGGGCAATGATCAGACAGATCTGCAATGTCAGGCCGCAAGACGTTATCACCACCAGGTTCAGTGAACTATTTGCGCGGCTTAGCATTGAGGATCTGGACCTCATTCTGAAGGAGAGAAAGCTCCAACTGTGCCACCGAGGCCGTTGTACTTTCTGACCCGTAGCCTTACCGAAAGCATGACCAAGAGCAACTCTAGCACAGAGTTGAAGGTTTAGGTCCGGGTAAGTAGCATACCGATTTTCAACACTAGCATAAAAGTATCCAAGTTATGACCACCAAAAGAAACACGGATATAAATGTCCATGTGAGCAATCTGGCCAACTCCGTATCATACTAACTCATAATCCGTAAGTATGATGTTTATAATACATCAAAAACTCTTCAAAATATAAAACAAAATCACTGAAGCAAGAAATATGTCACGTGACCTACACTAATTTTGATGGTCATACTCACTCCTAATCCAGTATAATGTTTACACATCAACTTTTCTTCAAGATATAAGGCAAAATTACTGGACTGTAAAATGTAGGTCACATTTATTTGGAGGTCAAACTTTGGGTCATACTGAGTCATAATCCATAAATATGATCATTGTACATCAAATATTCTTCAAGGTATAATGCAAAATTTCTGGATTGTGAAATGTAGGTCACTGTCATTTACATTTATTTTAAGGTCAAACTTTGGGTCATACTAAGTCATAATCCATAAGCATGGTCCTTGTACGTCAAGTACTCTTCAAGATATAAGGCAAAATTACTGGTCCTTGAAATGTAGGTCACAGTGACCTAAATTTAGGTCAAACTTCCGGTCATACAATATATAAGTTTGTTTTTTATACAAAGTACAAATTAGCCTGCCCTTTGAACCCCTAGTTCAGCCCCTGGACATTATCCACCCCTGGGCATGATCCAGGGGTAACTGCAGCACAAAGATAAAGGTTTAGGTCTGGGTAAGAAGCATACCAAATCTCAACTTCCTAGCGTAAAAGGAACACATGTTATGACATACAAGAGAAACGCAGATGTAAATGCCAATGTAAACTTGAATGTAAACTTAAACAAAGACCCCAAGTCCCACCAGGGCATAACCCAGGGCAATTCTAGCATACTCGTGAAGGTATAGGTCTGGTTAAGTACCATACCATACCTAGCGACCTCCAAGAGAAACGCGGCTGTAAATATCAATGTAAACTTAAACATTGACATGAAGCCCCAGCCTAGGGCATGACCTAGGGGCAGTTCTAACACAGAATTGACGATTTAGGTCTGGGTAAGTAGCAAACCAAATTTCAACTTCCTAGGGTAAAAGGTATCCAAGTTTTGACCCCCAAGAGAACGCGGACCCGTAAATGTCAATGTAAACTTGTATGTAAACTTAAATATTGACCTCTTACCTCACCCGAGGACATGACCCAGGGTCAAGTCTAGTAAAGAGTTGAATATTTAAGGTTTGGGTAGGTAGCATACCAAATTTCAACTTCCTGGCGTAGAAGGTACCCAAGTTACGACCTCCAGGAGAAACGCGGACCTAGAAACGCGGACGTAAATATCAATGTAAACTTAAACAATGATCCCTAGCCCTACCCCATGGCATGATTTGGGGGCAACTTTAGCATAGAATTGAAGGTGTAGGTCTGGGTACGTAGCATAATGTAGAAACGAGAACGTAAATATCAATGTAAACCTAAACATTGACCCCTAGCCCCACCCCATGGCATGATTTAGGGGCAACTTTAGTATAGAATTGAAGGTGTAGGTCTGGGTACGTAGCATAATGTAGAAACGAGAACGTAAATATCAATGTAAACTTAAACGTTGACCCCTAGCCCCACCCCATGGCATGATTTAGGGGCAACTTTAGCGCATAGTTGAAGGGTTAGGTCCGGGTAAGCAGAATACCAAATTTCAACTTCCTAGCACAGGGAACCAAGTTATGACTGGTTATGAAAGTGTCATACGCACGTACGGACGTAACATCACGGGGCGGAACTCTATATGCCCCACTACCGCCTTCGGCAGGCGGGGGTATAAAAATCAGGGCCCAGTTGTTCAAAGCGTCGTTAGCTTAACGAGCTCGTTAAGGGTCATTTCGTCAACTGTTTTAGCGGATTCAATATGCAACAGTCTTGATATTTTTTTGGTGAAAAAATTGAATAGCTTTTTCACAATTTAGTTTTCACAATTAATTCGATTTGCCAGGGTGTCTAGTCATGTAACTGACATCAACACTCGTGGTAAATTGCTAACTGCTAAACTTCTTAATCAGGGTTATCGGTATCATAAACTGCGTAAAGCCTTCGGTATCAAACTACATAAAGCCTTTTCTAAGTTTTATAGACGTCATTCCGATTTAGTTTCTAAATTCAATGTTGGACTTAAATCTCTTCTGCAACAAGGCCTATCGGAACCCGAATTTTATGGTGACTTAGTATATAAATTCAGAAAAATATATGCTTGCAATGACTTCAGTACCCAATTTCGTAAAATTATTCTTCGATATAAAAAGATTGGGTACACCATAAATGTTATACGACAGACTGCATGCATGGTTGTTAACCCAATCACGGTTAATAACTTTGCTTCCGTCTTTAATTGCACGCCGGCGGGTTAGGCCTCTGATTCTATGATGGTTCCAGCGTAAAGGCTTACTTGAAATTTAATTTTGGGTAATGTTGGTTGGTACTTGATGCTCTATCTTTGATCGGGCCCACCGGAGTCTAACTGTTGGTTTTCTTTTGCTCCAGCATTTCAGTTGTTTCGCGCTGTCGAGCCCTCATCGTTGTTTCATCTCTGTAAGTAGTTGATTTTTTTGTGTTCTCGGAGATGTAGCACTGGTAAGTTAGGAAGCCTTCATGCGGACTGAACAAATTATGTGTCTAAACCGCGGCAGAAGTAAGAGCGAGGATTGTGGCCACGTAAAATCGATTTAAGCCCCCCAGTGAAATACTTTTCACTGACCGTTCCAAGGCGGTTCATCTGTCATGGTTTATTTTTGTTATAGTTCGTCTTTGAATGTGTGTGTCGCTTACATCTTTTTGTTTTGGACAGTCATTTGGCCACTTTGTGGGAAAGTAACTGTCCGTTTGGCTTTCTGCTAGTGATGTTTCCATTAGGGTCTAGTTATTTCGTGTTTGTGTTTCCTTCCCTTTGATGTGTCTGATGGGAGGTGTGGGATAATTGTATCGATTCCTGATCATTGCCTACCTTTCTATTTTGCACTGCAAAAGCTACTCACATTTTTTTAGCAAAAAATTTCAGCATATTTGCGTATCACTCGATGTAAATTTTAACGAAGCTTTGAACAAATGGGCCCAGAATATTGTCAGCTGCAGTTATGATAGGCACTTTAAGGGCTGATTCAAACGGCGTAGACCTGATCTCAGTACGTAACCAAATCGGGCTCTGTGGAAAGCTAATTATCGAACAAGCGGGCAAGGAAAGCTCTGATCAGCGTGCGCATTCACAGTCAGTCTTCGTTTTTTTGCTTATTGAATCATTGAATACGGTCGTATACTTCCACAAAACAGAGAAATCCCGATAAAACAGCAGGAGTGCACTGGTTGATCAGGACCTTGCTGCTCACATATGGTTAAAGGGCAATTTCTTTGCATTGTGCATCAATTAAGTATTTCTGTTGAAACTGGAGGAAACGATCTCTCCCATTTGGTTGGTAGTTGTGCTGTGCCAAGCAGAAAGAGTAGAACTAGAATTCCGAGAATCGGATATGTCGCCTGTTTAAAGCGCCAACCATTTGAAATGAAAAAAAAAACAACAACAACAACAAAAAGCAAAAAAAAAAAAAAAAAAAAAAAAAAAAAAAAAAAAAAAAAAAACAAAAAAAAAAAAAAGAACAAACAAAACAAAACAAAAAAACAAAAAAAAAAAAAACACACAAAAAAACACTGGTCCTTATAATCACTCCTATCCCTAAAGGCGACTAAGTAGAAAAAAGATAATAACTTGCCCAAAAGTTAATATCAGATTTGATCTGTATTTTATAATAATATATCCTGCAAACTTTCTATAAAATCAATGCATCCCTGCAAAAGTTATCGAGTGGAAACCAATAGCAACACACCAACAAAACGAAGTCGAACAAGGGCCACAACTCGACAAAAATTTTGCGGATGATTACTTATATCGAACTTGACCTGCATTTTACAATGATATATCCTTCTGCAAACTTTCAATAAAATCAGTGCATCCCTGCAAAAGTTATCGAGTGGAAACCAACAGCAACACACCAACAAAACTAAGTCGAACAAGGGCCACAACTCGACCAAAATTTTGCGGATGATTATAATATCGAACTTGACCTGCATTTTACAATGATATATCCTTCTGCAAACTTTCAATAAAATCAATGCATCCCTGCAAAAGTTATCGAGTGGAAACCAACAGCAACACACCAACAAAACTAAGTCGAACAAGGGCCACAACTCGACCAAAATTTTGCGGATGATTACTAATATCGAACTTGACCTGCATTTTACAATGATATATCCTTCTGCAAACTTTCAATAAAATCAATGCATCCCTGCAAAAGTTATCGAGTGGAAACCAACAGCAACACACCAACAAAACTAAGTCGAACAAGGGCCACAACTCGACCAAAATTTTGCGGATGATTACTAATATCGAACTTGACCTGCATTTTACAATGATATATCCTTCTGCAAACTTTCAATAAAATCAATGCATCCCTGCAAAAGTTATCGAGTGGAAACCAACAGCAACACACCAACAAAACTAAGTCGAACAAGGGCCACAACTCGACCAAAATTTTGCGGATGATTACTAATATCGAACTTGACCTGCATTTTACAATGATATATCCTTCTGCAAACTTTCAATAAAATCAATGCATCCCTGCAAAAGTTATCGAGTGGAAACCAACAGCAACACACCAACAAAACTAAGTCGAACAAGGGCCACAACTCGACCAAAATTTTGCGGATGATTACTAATATCGAACTTGACCTGCATTTTACAATGATATATCCTTCTGCAAACTTTCAATAAAATCAATGCATCCCTGCAAAAGTTATCGAGTGGAAACCAACAGCAACACACCAACAAAACTAAGTCGAACAAGGGCCACAACTCGACCAAAAATTTGTGGATGATTACTAATATCGAACTTGACCTGCATTTTACAATGATATATCCTTCTGCAAACTTTCAATAAAATCAATGCATCCCTGCAAAAGTTATCGAGTGGAAACCAACAGCAACACACCAACAAAACTAAGTCGAACAAGGGTCACAACTCGACCAAAATTTGCGGATGATTACTAATATCGAACTTGACCTGCATTTTACAATGATATATCCTTCTGCAAACTTTCAATAAAATCAATGTATCCCTGCAAAAGTTATTGATTGGAAATCAATATCAACACACAAACAAAAACTAAGTCGTAAAAGGGCCATAACTCAGCCAAAATGATGGCGGATGATTACCAATATCGAATTGACTTGTATTTTACAGTGATATAAAGTTCTGCAAAATTTGAATGAAATCAATTTATCCTTTCAAAAGTTATTGAGAGGAAACGAACAACAAAAACCGAGTCAAAAAAGGGCCAAAACTCAGCCAAAATTTGGCGGATGATTACCATATCGAACTTGACCTGTATTTTATAGTAACATAAAGTTCTGCAAAATTTGAATGAAATCAATACATCCCTTCAAAAGTTATTGAACGGAAACGAAAAGTGTGACGACGACACCGGTGACGACGACACCGATGACGACGACGACGACGACGCGGACGAACAACATGATCCCTATGTGTCTGTCATGCTACGCAGGCGACACACACACACACACACACACACACACACACACACACACACACACACACAAAAACTTATATGAAACCGAGAAAGGGCGGTTGTTTTTTGGACAGATGAATATACGGACAGCAACTGCCCTGATCAGTCTGCGAGTCCGCGCATCCTGAACGTTCGCTGTTCTTTAAAGAGTCATTGGGTATTGGAAAATGTATTGGCAGAATGCTGATACTGAGGCTGTGTGGATGTGAAAACTACCAGGGCCCAGTTGTTCAAAGCGTCGTTAGCTTAACGAGCTGGTTAAGAGTCATTTCGTTAACTGTTTTAGTGGATTCAATGTACAATATTCTGAAATTTTTTGCTGAAAAAATGTGAGTAGCTTTTGCACTGCAAAAGCTACTCACATTTTTTCAGCAAAAAATTACAGCATATTTGCGTATCACTTGATGTAAATTTTAACGATTCGTTAACTAACGATGTCGTTAGCTTTGAACAACTGGGCCCTGATTGCGCAGTTTTTTGTGTTCCACATTCACACATTAGCGAACAGCACAGACACGCAAAATGATCTGAGCTCGTAGTCATCCTATTTTGAACCTCGCCATGTGAAAAGGGTCTTTGAAGCATGCGAACTGGGTATTGCAGTAGATTACTATTAAAATGTAGATCTGACCTGACCTTTCGTTTGTTCGCAAATGCCTCCACGAAGGTGGCCCATTTCCTCACGACGCGGGGTTACATGTTATGAGGCATCTTTTATTTCCTTTTCGCTTGCTTATTTATGTTAACCTTTAGCACTCGCTGGGCATATTCGGACGACAAATTGATAGAATGTGTTTCTTATTTTAATCCAGAAACAGTTCCGACGTTTCATGCAAATTGTCCTCTAAACATAATTTGTGTTATGAAACCACTTTTCTGGGGGAAAACAAGAAAATATATATCAAAATGTCGTACCTATCATGCTAAGCGTAAAGTTTTGGTAGTTTTCATGTAAAACACCAGGGCCCAGTTGTTCAAAACTAACGACATCGTTAGTTAACGATTCGTTAAAATTTTCATCGAGCGATACGCAAATATGCTGAAATTTTTTGCTGAAAAAATGTGAGTAGCTCTTGCAGTGCAAAAGCTACTCACATTTTTTCAGCAAAAAATATCAGAATATTGTGTATTGAATCCACTAAAACAGTTAACGAAATGACCCTTAACGACGCTTTGAACAACTGGGCCCAGTTTCAAAATACGGCGTAAGCTTTCTTTTTTACAACTGTTACATTTACACACTCTTGGAAAATTCAGCAGCTGACAAACTGTAGTGTGTTTCCTCTTTGGTGTGTGTCTTACACCTTAAAAGCCACAGTACAAAACAGGCTTTGACAATTCATGCAAATGCCTCCTTCCTTTGGACACAATTCACATGCAATGCCAAAGTCTATTCTCTAAGAAAAACACTTTTTCCAAAACATCGTCTGCTGAAATGTATACTAAGCATACAAAGCATTAAGTTTTAGTAGGTTTAATGTAAAACCGAACTTAGAAAATGTTCACAACTGAACTTAGATTATGTTTATAACTGAACTTAGAACATGCCCAAGAACATCATAGATTTAAGCGGTGTTTTCTTTCGACGATCATATCACTTCTAGTGTGACAAACATGAAGCAATGCAGGCTCGGAGCTGCTGGAGACATAGTCGTCCATTACAAGTCTCTGGGTGCAGTTGGGACCCTTCAACAAGGCAATCCTTAGTGCAGTCCAAGTGGGCAATCAGACATGGCGTGAGTTCACAATCTCTCCCGGAAGTTGTAGCCATTAGTAACATAAGAGTTAGACAGATGATCATAATCCTAACAGCTGCCATCTGAAATAAAAAAAAAAAAAATACAAGTTTTCAATGAGGAAAAAAAAGTATGCGTTTAGGGTAATCCTACACTATCTATTCTTGTTTTCTTGTGAAACTTAGCAATTTGCTCACGTTTTCTTAACCCTTAAACTGCCAATCACAACAATTGTCGCCTGCTTTCTCATCTGCTTGTGATTTTAAAAGTCATTTCTGCAAACAGTGTGGACCCAGATCAGACTGCTCCTTTAGGTGCAGTCTGATCTGGGTCCACACTGTTTGCCTGTATGCAAAAATATGTTTGAAAAGTCTGCAAGAATATTCAGCAGACGACATAAACAGACAACATTTTCAGATGCAGGTTTTCTTGGCGCTTTAAGGGTTAAAAATGGTGTTACTTGGATAAATATTTATGCTACCATGTTTATGCTAAATATTCAGACAAGTACGTCTGAGCAAACAAAGTAGACCCAGATCAAACTGCTCCTACAGGAGCAGTTTGATCAGGGTGTATACTGTTTGCCTTTCTATCAGTACTTTTAAGACACATTAAGAGAAGTCAAATAGACTTGGTATAAAGAGATGTCAATCAGACTTGGGTAATTTTTTATGTGAATTATGGTGCGGGGTCCAGTTATATATAGTAGTTATAGTAAAAAAAAAAAATGGAAGGCGCTAGTGACAGGCGTCTAGCAATAACGGTTTCACGTTAAAATCGCTAATGACAGACGTCTGTCAACAGCGATTATGCGTTAAAATCGCTATTACCAAATGTCTGTCTTTAGCGAATTTGCGCTAGAACAGCTATTTCCAGATGTCTGTCACTAGCGATTTTGCTTTTAAATCGCTGATCTAGACCTCACTAGAACCTTCGTTGGGGCAGACTTTGGGATCGGATTAATTTTAATCCTGATCATTGCTCAGCTTTGAAACTTGGTAGAGTTGTCACACCCTATGAATAATCATAACTGACCATTCTGATTCTAAGAGTGTTCTGACTTTCGGTTAACCATAGTCTCTTGTGTATTCCCGTTTTTACCTGTTCTCTTATCTAGCAGTACGCTGGGAACGTTTTTTTTTTGTGCGTTCTTATGATAACGAGTTTACAACTTTATTTGCTTCTAGAGGGAGGCGGAGTTGGTTGACTTGTGAACTGTGCGATTTAATTAAGTAATAACACCAGTCCACGTTACAATGGACCTTACGGCATATGCGAACAGCGAATTCTCAGGTGCGGCTGCGCATCTGCGCAGTCTCGCCAGAGCAGTTACTGTTTGCACTCGTGTTGTACAGAACTAGAGCTCTCGGGCTACACGTAAGACGTCAAGTCCTTCAACGGAAGGGCAGGTGTTTTTTCTCCAAGCACTCCAGTTTTCGTCTACCTCTGATTAACGATCGGCTCGAAATACGTGATATAATCTTGAAAGGGCCGTAAAACCAAAACCACAAAACCGCAGAACCAGAACAAGAATCAGCCATATGACCCTGCTAAAAGTACAATTATTTCGTATCACGGTTCAAATAGAGATTCGAACGATAAATCGCTGTTACCAAACGTCTGTCAATAGCGATTTTACGTTAAGATCACTATTACCAGACGTCTGTCAATAGCGATTTTAACGTAAAATTGCCATTACCAGACGTCTGTCAAGAACGATTTAACGTTTAAAAGTTCAAGCATATTCATATCTGACGCATGCTAAACTAAGCTTCTAGATAAGATCTGGTAACTTATTTAAGTTCTGGCATTTTTTCTAGATAATAATGAATAAAATAAATATCATGCAGATCCCAAAATGACTAGGATTCGCATATTGCTTGACATCGTCAATATCGCAAAATTTGGTCCCGACCCGAATCGTGTGGCATGGTCGTATATATTTTGGTTCAGAACGGGAAAAGTATTTAATAGTAAGACTAAATGTTAGAAAAATATAGCGTCAGTCTGAAAACACTTCTGCAACAACTTACAAGGTATATCGGAACCCGAATTTTACGGTGACTTAGTGTACAGATTTAGAAAAATTGTAGGTAAATCTAACTTTTCGGAGCAATTCAGAAAACTTATTAACCGTTATAAAAGAATTGGCTATAACCTGGATATTATGCGGCAGACTGCATGCCTAGTTTTCAACCCAATCATTGTTGATGGCTATGCTTCACTCTTTAATTGCACGACGGCGGTTCGGGCCTCAGACTCAATGACGGCCTCTTCGTAAAACTTTAACCAGTGGGTTGGGGCTTGACGATATGTCTTTGGCTTGACCCGCCGTGGTTCAACTATTGGTTTTCATTTACTCTGGCAAACAGTAGAAATAGCCATGAGTACTCGTCTTTGTTTAATATAGTGATTAATTTGATTTTTATATTTTCGCTTTGATGCATTGACTGAGTTGGGAGCCTTTATGCGAACCGAATTTTTATGTATTTCTGTATTAAGAGTAGCATCGGGACGCAGGGTGAAGTAAGGTAGCTGTAAAAGTGCTTTTAACCGCCCGGTGGTTTGCTCTACCGACCGTTCTAAGGCGGTGGTCCCGTGTTAGTGTTACTCTTTGTTGCTCTGTGGTTTATTCTACGAGGCGATTTGTTGTATGTCTTTCCGTGTGTCATTTTGTTCTTGTGTTTTTCAGTCCTTTTAGTATTGCGATTACCTCGCTTGGGGAAGAGAGAGCTAATCTTAGTGCTTTTCGTACGTTTGTTCGGTTTGTGCTTGTTTAGATTTGTCGGTTTCCTCTTCCTCTTGGGGTCTGGGAAGGGCTGCGGTTTGTGATTGTGGCACTCCCTGGACTTTTCTCTTACCTTTTCTGGAGTGGCAGTAATGACTTTTATGAATTTGGTTTGACAAAATCGTTTTCATTAAACTGAGTAGAAGTTTCTTTTGTTTTAGGTTTGGTATTTAGTGATTGAACAACTTTTGCGAAAGTAATTTCAGGTTGGTTTCTTGATTTTTTTTAGCTTCCAAATAGGTGATTTTTTGTGTTACTTTACTTTTCATATTTTCTTTTTTCGTTTTTCCAAATTTCATATTGATTTGATTTTGACAAGTGATTTTTGTTGCAATTCACGCACTTGGCTTCGTTTTTGCAAGCATGTGTAGGGTGGTCAAAATCACCCATACCACATTTTTGACAGACTGATCCATCTGGTTCAGGACAGCTGTTCTCATGATGTCTCTGGCAGTTGAAACACCGCAGAGGATTTGGAATGTTGACTTCGACTGGTATAATTCGGGAGAAAATTTTCAGTGATTTAGGTAAAGAAGTGGTGTTGAATGTTAATAATAATGTATTTGGTTCTATCAGGTTTCCGTCTTTTTTTTTTAATTCTGAAACGTTTGCAAGCTGTTACTCCTTGTTGTTTGAGATACTCAATGATATTTTCTTCAGTTTCATGTTTTAGCATTCTGTCATGGATAATACCTTTACAAATATTGAGTGTTTTATGTTCCGTGACAGTGACATTTAGGTTAAAGAATTTTGTAATTTTTAAGAGATTTTCTGATTGACTTTTTCGATTGGTTTCAACTAAAAGTGTTCCGTTTTTTAATATTTTGACATTTTTGGAGTACCAATTATGGATCCGATCTGCTTTTCAATTACATGTATGAATGGTGACAATGATGTAATTTGTTTTTCTTCTTTACTCTGAATCACTAAAAAATTTGCGAAGTTTTCGTTTGCTTTGAATGTGAATGTCAGCGGTTGCGTTTCGTCCTCCGAAGAGTCGAACGCTAGAAATCGTTTTCTAGAAGTCATGGTGATGAAAGTTTTGATTCGATAGCTATGCGCCCCAACCTCCAAGGAGCCCTACAAGGGACGTTTAACAGAAATGGATCTCCTATTTCTAACGCCAAGGCTACACTGCTATTATACTCGGTGTCAAGATCAGAGTCTTCAGCTCGGCCTCATGTTTATATGATTCCCACCTATTCAGTGAAAAATTTATGAACAGTTGGGTTCATCCCCACTAACCACATCCGCGCTCTCACAGAGGTTTCCGCCAAAGCCCCGATACAAGCCCACCAACTGACCCATCAGCGGCCGCCCATCCAAACTCACTAAAAGTTAGAGGAATAAAAGAATAATAAGCCCGGTTGGTACCATAAAGATACGTATGAAAGAGAGAAAGAAGCTAAGAACAAGTTGTGCGCTTCTAGAGCTTGGCGCGACTGAGCCGATTGATCCAGGCCGGATCTAGCCCAAACTCTGCATTGAGTAAGCATTGAGAGCTAATCTTAGTGCTTTTCGTACGTTTGTTCGGTTTGTGCTTGTTTAGATTTGTCAGTTTCCTCTTCTTCTTGGGGTCTGGGAAGGGCTGCGGTTTGTGATTGTGGCACTCCCTGGACTTTTCTCTTACCTTTTTCTTTTATATGCATGTAAAGAAGAGGATATATGCTACACATGCTCCGAACTTTATTCCGACAGGTGCATGTTTAGTGCCATTATTCGACTGTCCAAATTTAGTCCCGAATTTTGATCCCCGACTCCCGAACTTGAATCCCGGGTTTTAAAATATCCCGCTTGAAAGATTCGGTCATGCATTAAAAGATTAATGTTTTTTTTTTTTTTTTTTTTTTTTTTTTTTATTTTCATTTCAATAAAGAAATTCCATAAAGCTTAATAAAAGCATACATTAAAGAATCACATAGCTGTTCTTTTTTTACCTGTTACAGTGAAAATTTATTAAATTTTAGTATATGCTTGTCCGACATGAACAAAATTTCCGCCGGTACTTAGACGTTTCCGTCTAAATATTTTGTCTTGTCTTTTATACCGTGGATGAGTTTTGGTAACCTGCTATCTGGAAAGGTGCCGGAGTTGAAAATTTTGTGCCCTGCTTTTAGCTCCAACTTTAATTTTGGAAATGCATTTTGGTAAGGAGTATGCGAAATTATGCGGACTTTTTAGTACAAAGTACGTTTATAAGTGAAATATTTTACTAATTTGCTCATGTAATTGACCAGGATGTGAAACCTGGACCTCAACGTTGGATAAGTTATTTTAACAGTGTGTACTACTATGTACTATTGTCGTTCATCTTAGTTTTAATCAATAGCAACAATATGGCATGGAGTACACCTCCTCGCGAGGATCTTGTGCTAGATCCAGGTATTATTTGAGCGTGATCGGACTGCACAGACTAACTTGTGCCTTCATATCCGCAAACGTCCAAAGACTCACAGCACTAATGCACCAGTCATTTGTATCCACCTCATCCCCCAGCCCCCCCCCACCCCCCACGGGGCGGGGACAACGATTTTCTCAAAATCAAAGCCCTGCTAAAACCACTGCACTGTGGGGACAAATGAAAAGTAACAGCCCTGCTATTTTCCCCCGCCCCCGGGGGACATGAAAAAAGAGCTTTTAAATGTTACAGGCCTCATCCTGACAAAGCTTTTCCTAATGAAAGGCCGGCTTTTGCAGCCGTAAATAGTCCTTTTAATCAGCATATACATGGAAAAAATAAAAATCTAAATGCCTGAAATTAAGAAAAAGCCAAGTCCTGTAAGTCTAAAATCCTGCAAATGTCTGAAAAATCTGAGGCCTAGTGTTAATAGTTTAGCCAGGGTGAATACAGCATGACTACTTTTTATCTAAATATATGTTGCCCTGAATTCAACAGCCTTTCATGCAGTACATTTGCTATGCATTACGAAAACACGCCTATTCAAATATATTGAAAATTTCACCACCAAAAACTAAATATTTTCAGATAAAAAAACTCTGATATTTTTCATATTTCTGCTCAAAACATAGATTGTGGGTACTCGTTAGAACCGCCTCGCCGAGGCGGTTCTAACGAGTACCCACAATCTATGTTTTTAAGCAGAATTATAGTTTTACTATATAAAAGTGGGGTTTGAGGGGGTCGAAATTATATAGGTATGCTTTCTTGATGGCTATTCAGAATAGCTGGAGCTTTCTTCTCTTGTACATGTTCCTTTTTAATTCAGCACTGTCTTGAATTTGTCCAATAACTGACTATTCTGAAGAAGACTGAACAGTGTTATTTAAATGTGGAGTCTTCCAAATACATGCATTTGGGATGGGACGTTAACTGGAGCTCCACCACCCTATCCCCGCTCCTTCGCCCCACTCCCAATGTGCAGGGAGGGTCACCCCCCCTGTGTACGTTAAAGAACATTCGGTAATCAATGTATAAATGGTTCAATACCTGTAGGCCTTCTTCATCCTGCAGTGTTTGACATAAAATTTCATTAGGATAAAAATATTCATATCATTCTGAAGTCTGACTTAAACTGGAATCCGACTCCACTGTAATAAGTTTTCTTACAGAGGGATCCTACATTTTGACAGAAGACAAAATATAATTATGCCAGACATATTAAAAAGTCTCTTTCTCGACAGACAACATCGGCGCGACGTAACAATCTGTAGCAATCAAATACCTGCCATTTTGGAGATGAAAACATTGCATAGCAACCATCATTTATTCAATAATAATGTCACGTTTTTCATGAACATATTTTCAAGAGAACAGTGCTCAGCCTTAAACAGTTATCAAAATTTATTAACTATATTATGTACAGATACATATAATCGGAAAA